>JALGBA010000290.1:1577500-1739964 GCA_023970755.1 Azemiops feae | reverse complement strand
ACTGCTATCATGTCCCCCCTCGTCCTTCTCTTCATTAAACTAGACATACCCAATTCCAGCAACCGTTCCTTATATGTTTTAGCCTCCAGTCCCCTAATCATCTTTGTTGCTCTTCTCTGTACTCTTTCTAGAGTCTCATTTCAACCCTGAGCTACAAATATTCTCTTTATTGATAATTCTATCATTGCTTAATCTGTTGTACTGAGCAACTCACCTCCTGGGAACAGCAATAGAAGCTTGCACCTTTCTTTAAAAAACCCAAAGGTTTAGAATTCAGTTCTTCATATATGAAAACAGTAACTGACATACATTCCAGTAATAATGTTAGGATAATATTTTTATTAGAACCATCCAATCTGTAAGCTGTTATGTTCTTCACTGGGTAGCCGTTAAACAAAGGAGGATGGAAAGAAGGAAAGTTGGTCCGTATTTAAGCCATACGTTTGCATTAAGTATAATCTTAAAGTAGGATGGTGTGATGTTTAAAAATAGAGCTTTCTCTAAGTTGTTGCAATAAAGACAGAAATATTATTTGATCTCCGTTTTTCCAAATATAAAAATAGCTGCTGCCTCCAGATCTGTTTGCAGCTTTAGTTGGAGCAAACAAATTCCTTGAGAGATGGAAAGGATGTCTCCAATAGCCAAAATGGCTCCATTTCCTTTCTGTGAAAACTGGATAATAAAGATTGCAGCAGTTCAGTATTGGAGGAAAAAAGTTCTATATAACCTGAATGAATTTTTTTTAAAGAAACATTATTTACAAGTTAGACCCTTTTTCCTCCTTGTCATAATACCTAAAATATTCAGAGGTGCTTTTTCAAAACTGGACTTCCTTTGTTTTTTCCCTGGAAGATGTTTCACTTCTTATCCAAGAAGCATCTTCAGGGGAAGTGAAACATCTTCAAGGAAAAAACAAAGGAAGTCCAGTTGTCTTTTGAAAAACCACCTTTGGGACAACCATCACCTGGATGACTGAGAATCTTCATAGACAGTACCTAAAATAATATTCATCTTTGTAAATATATTTTAGAAAAGAGCAGACATCACCCCCAACTTTTCCACAATTCATAATGTCATCTCCCTAATAATTACCTGCCTTACATAATTTGGCACTGAGGCCTGAAGAAACATCTCTGAAGAAGATCTTACAGTCCAGGTAAATATATACAGGAGGAAGGGGTTTTTTTTATTAGGGGTGACCGGAATTCTACCCCTTTTATTATTGTTAGCCCAACTTCCACTAATCTGAGCCTATATGATTTAAATTCTGAGCCCAAGAATTGAATACTAAAAGTGGACCTAAAGGAACTCACTCAGGTTATCTTAACAGTCTACTGTAAATCACTTGAAGTTCTACCAATATATTCAGTCTGGAACCTATCTGGTTTTAAATAATAGCTAATCTGAAAGGCAATTTTCAATAGAAAATCAACACAACAGAAAAGTCCATTGCTTTTTCCAACTTCTATGCCATTTAGATTAAAGGGCCAATCCAAATTGATGATACAGTATTACCTAGCTGAGCAAACAAACAGCCAAGCTCAGAGAGCACCAAGAACCCACAAATCTAAACCACTCTCCCATTTTCCAGTCTTTGTGTTGGTCTGTTGATATGTTAAGAAAAATAAGAACCATTGGGAGATTACAGCCTTTAAAGCAAATCATGATGTTTGGATGGGAAATAGATTTCACCAAAATAAACACAGTTTCTTCCAAGAATGTATTTTGCTTAGTGTGGTCTTCTCTATCCTATATTGCCTGTGTAGATCTTATACTTCAACTCCCAGAAGGTGGAAATCATGGGACCTGTAATCCAAAATACCTAGACAGCAACACAGTTGGGAAAGTAGAACATTTTTATGAAGTAACCATACATGGAATGTTTCCATAACCATCCCTAGCAGCACCAGCAGCTAGTGTGGAACTAGAAAACATCATAATTCCAGGAGAGAATGTCTTTAGAGATTTTCAGTCATCTACATCACGGTTTCCCAAAAGTGCTTTTTCCTAAAGCAACTGGACTTTGTTTTCCTTGAAGACATTTTGCTTCTCATCCAAGAAACTTCTTCAGTCAGAACTAAAGTTAACCTTCTCCAGGAGAGAGAATGTTAACTTAAGTGATGCATTTTTCAGCAGCCGATATGCATTCTTCTCATGCCTACTTCTGACCTTACATTGCCTTTGAGCAATTTAATTCCTTCTCGTATCATATTTATGTGAACATCTGATTCTTGTTAATGAAAAGGAGAAAGGAAGCATTTGTAATAAGAATGGATAGTTGGACCACTGAAGATTTCATAGTCCATTTTAAGCTGACTGAAGCAAAAATCACCTTAATTGTGATGTGTCAAAATGGTCTCCAGCTCTTGCTTGGATGACTGGGCTGGAGACAAAATTAAAACTGAGGATCATGGGGAAATAATCTATTGATGTTCTCTATTAATGGGAAGAATAAAAATGGAAAGATTGTCCATCAATCGCAACGGACTTTTAAAAAACCAGGACATATTGGATAGATTATGCATGTATTATGTCAACACTGATGATTAGCAATTCATCCATATAAGCTCCCCATATTTTCAGCCTTTCCAGGTGAACAAGAGATTAAGAGCATTCCCTTTTGATTTTCATATTCCTAATACTCACTGGGCAAATTCGTTATTTTATTTAGTATCACATCTGCAAGTGGGCATCGCACACTACCCAGAGGCTACCATGCGGGAACAAATCATGCATTGCAATGATCGCTTGGAGAAGGGAGATACTTCTAATGTAACCTACAGGATCCCCTGCATGGATTGCCCATGTGAATATTTAGGACAGACGGGGAGGAAGATAACCATCAGATTGCAAGAATAAAAGCAAGCGGTCAGACGAGGAAACCCAAACTCACTGGTAGCCTTACATTGCAATGAACAAGAGCATACATTCAATTTCATAGCTACTAAAATTGTTGGCTGAGCAGGTACAAAAATAGCCAGGGAAATGATTGAAATCTGGGAAATGGGCATCTCGTGAGTCAACAGGAGTGCTGATTTATTACCAGCTTATAAGGTACTTAGGAGCCAAGGACTTGGCAGCAGGAAACAACCACCAATGACCTAATAACTGGCAAACAACACCCCAATCAACAACTAAAAAGTCACACACAACTAGGCACCACATAAATAATACACATAGAATAGCCCAAAGCACACAATCGGGTGAGAGAGAAGTTCCCTGAGGATGGGTTCCAGCATAAGTCCGAAAACTTGGAAGGCTGAACCTCTGGTCCTGGTGACAAACCCAGATTGGATCTTGCAACCTTATCCTAGGACATATATATTTACCTTCATTCATGAGTATCAGGTAAAAATGTGCAGAGGTCAACAGGCTTTCATAAATAAGTATCAAGGACAGAAGTTCATCTACAAAGCTTTTTCATTTAGTTCATGTATTAACCTGCTAGTTAGCCAGTGTCTTGTAATGAAATCCAGGCATGTGCAAACTAACCTCTGAAAGAAGTACAAGTCTGAAAATGAAAACAGACTTGCATCAGACAAATGATGTGCCTGCATCAATAGACTTTTTTTTCCCACAAAGAAAGCACAGATTCATTTCACGTTCGCATTACAAAGTTATCCCAGTGAGAAAAGCAAGGGAAAAACTGTTGGCATCATAAAAATTAATACATCGAAGCAACAGAAGGTGAAAGATCAGCAACCATTTTTCTCTCAGTCACGGACAAATTACTGGAAGTCTTTGGAAATTAAACATGCTAAGAAATCTTATACAGGTAGGGTTCAGCTTACAACCATTTGTTTAGCGACCATTCAAAATTACTGAAAAAAGTGACTTACTACATTTGTGACTGTCATAGTATCCCCATGGTCACATGATCAAAAATTGAATGTTTGGCAACAGGCACATATTTATGACGGTTTCAGCATCCCAGGGTCCAGTGATCACCATTTGTGACTTTCCCAGCCATCCTCTGAGAAGCAAAGTCAACGGGAGAAGCCAGATTCCCTTAGCAATTGTGTGATTCCCTTAACAACTGCAGTGATTCTTGATTTTTTTTTAAAAAAGGTCATAAAATCGAGTACAACTCACAATAACCGCCTCACTTAGCAGCAGAAATTCTGGTCCCAATTTTGGTTTTAAGTTGTGCAATATGTAAGAAGATGAAATGCTGTTTAAAAAAACTGAACTGTGGACAAAGGCCGTAGTTTAATAGTATAGGCAAGCTTTGTATATGCGAATGATGCATTGGTGGGAGAATAAGCGGGTGTATGAGGGGGACGCCAACTTCATCCCTTGTCTAAGACTTCACAAGGATCAATCCATGCACCTAGGTAGGCCAGATTACATAATGCTTTCACTCAGACTCAGTATGACAATTTCAGAGGTCCATGTTTTTATTTTTCAGCCAATGGTTTTTATATTTAAAAAAAATGTTCCATACAGTATATACAGGATTTGTGGGCAAAACAGAGCCGAAAATATTATCAGACAGGTAGATGTGATTGGTTCTAAAGTGTCCTTACTTCATACGCACAAGTATCTTTTATGACTTTTTTGCTGTGCTCATTAAATGAACCAATGCAGTTGTTAAGTGAATCCAGCTCTTTCCATTACTCATCAGAAGCCCCCTAGGATGACCACAAATGGTGGTCATGTGACCTTGCAACTGTCAACCTCTGCAACCATCGTAAATACATGCCCGTTGCCAAATGCCTCAGTTTTGATCACATGACTGCAGAGATGCTGCAATGGTCATAAGTGTAAGGACCAGTCACAAGACACTTTTTTTTTAGTGCTGTTGTACAAATGGTTAACAACAAATGGTCATAAGTCAAAGACTACCTGTATTTAATGTATTTATTTATTAAGCTTCTCTACCACTATAACTGAATCACTGCCCATTGGTTTATGTCAAAAGAAACATATTAGATATTGAAAAATGAATAACAAGATCAATGATAAAAAAACCATACATACATAATACAAATATAGTAAATATGGTCCACACAATGGCAAAAGAGCCATGGTGGCACAGTGGTTAGAATGCAGTACTGCAGGCTAACTCACAGCTCACTCCAGCAGTTCGATCCTGACTGGCTCAAGGTTGACTCAGCCTTCCATCCTTCCGAGGTCGGTAAAAGTAGGACCCAGATTGTTGGGGGCAAATATGCTGATTCTGTAAACCGCTTAGACAGGGCTGTAAAGCACTGTGAAGCGGTATATAAGTCTAAGTGCTATTGCTACTGCCATTATGTAAGATATCCACATGCTCTCTGGAAAAGATCAGTTTTTCCTAATTTACAAGCAGTCCAACCATAAAGGTGCCCCCTTAATCTTTGGAGGAATTGGGTTCCAAGGAATATGGGTCAATATGGATCAGGACTGTTTGTGGATCCTCTCCCACTTAATTATAAGTAAGTCAGTCTAAATACTAGGCAACTAAAGTGGTTTCAGGGACTACGTTGTGACATTCAGTCAAGTTCAGTCCTTTATTTGCTTACTTCTAATAAACAGAATCTTGCCAAACTAAAGCTATAACCTTCCAACTATTGGATGTATGATGGGTCCTTGATGCTCTCTGAGCTTGGATGTTTTCTTGCAGACATTTCATTACCCAACTAGGAAAGATCATCAATGCTGGTGGATGATGTGCTAATGACACTAGCACTGATTATGTTACCTAGTTTGGGTAATGAAACATCTGCAAGAAAAGAACCAAGTTCAGAGAGCACAAAGAACCCCTCATTTCAACCCTGAGCTACAAATATTCTTCTTTATTGGTTTCATACCTTTGGTTGTGGATAAGTACACCTTCCATCTGCAGCTCGATCTGTTTTCAGTCCAACAAATTGATAACACACCTCAATGCATGTCACTTAAATCTTCCATGGAAAAAGAAGAGTCATAAATCAAGGAAAGAAACACCAGAAATTGTATCTTCTGTAAACCAATTATAACAAGCATCCAAGAATGTAAATCAGTGTGCAATAAATTCTGCAAAGGATATTTCTCTGCACATGGATTTTCCTTCCTGAAGAGAACAGGAAAATGCTAATTTTAATAAACAGAATTGTGTTTTATACACAAAGGTATTATTAGAAAGATTTATACTGATAAACGTCACAATCTACCATGAAAAACATATATCTAAGCTAGTAAGCCTCTCTGATTTGGGATGGCAATAGGTTGTTGATCACTTTTGCACTAAACCCTGTTTGCCCATCGGGAAGTTATGACAGGAGGCAACATCAGAGACTCAGCTAATGCATAGATTCTTCATTAGAGAGAGAGCAACCATACTTTAGGCCCAGGATCAAAATAATCTACACTTTACTGCACAATGAGACAAAATTCTGTAACTTATGCAGTGAGACTGATTGCCTTCTAAAATTCATTGCTTGCAGAGCTAATAAATCCAATGATGTCAACCAGATCCAAAACAACAGATTCCATGGTGATTCATAATGTTCTAAATTAAAACTCCCTGAACATAATCCAACTGAGTTCAGTGCATTTATTCCACTAAACTCATGTGTGAGTTGAGCAAAGCCCTGTTCCTTAGTTAGTTAGTTAGTTAGTTAGTTAGTTAGTTAGTTAGTTAGTTAGTTAGTTAGTTAGTTAGTTAGTTAGTTAGTTAGTTAGTTAGTTAGTTAGTTAGTTAGTTAGGGCACCACCCATCTCCAACTAACTCTGGGTGGCTTACAATACCAAAACAAGCCAAAACAATATGGGATCTGGACCTAATACTGTATAGAAAGAAACCCAGAAAATAACCAACACACTGAACAAGGGGCCCCACCTATCTCAACCGAAGATCTGGAAGAACAACCAAATCTTCAAGGCTATACAGAATGACCACAGGGTGAGAGCCACATGGAGTAAAGAAGGTTCTCATTCCAAAGGGCAGGCAAGGCAAAAAAAGGCACACTTCTGGAATCCCAATAGATGGCACAGTTTAATCAAAAAGCAGCTGGAGCAAGCCAACACTGCTGACACCTACTGGGCAGGTAGAAAGCATGGGAGATAGACAATCCTTCAGATAAACTGCCCTTTTGCCATATATCTCACACCTTCAATTGCACCTGAAATCAGATGGGCAATCAGTGTAGCTCACAAAGTAGAAATGTCACATGGTCATAGGCAAAACACACCCATCATTGCCTACATTACTGCATTCTGGATCTGTTGAAACGTCCAAGAGGTTTTCATGTATGATGCATTGCTGCAGTTGAGCCTTGAGTCAAGATCTGAATGACTATCTGAAGGCCGCCAAAATTCAGAAAGGTTGTAACTGGAGCATCAGATGGCACTAAGCAAAGGACATAGCTGGTGCCTATTTTTCAAATAAGTACCGTGGGTCCAATGGGACCTCCAGATTTGGCATTACTCTGGAGTGGGGAAGTGCTACCTCTTCTAAGAGAATGAATGTAGAGTTTTTATGTAGAAATCTTTTTATGTATGCATATATACCTATTTCTTTCTTCTGTTCAATGAGCCAACAGTGTGTGGCGGTAGCCAAAAAGCCAATGGAATCCTAGGGTGCAATAATAAAGGGGTAGAATCAAGATCATGTGAAGCTCTAGTACCGCTTCACAAAGCCTTAGTAAGACCACATTTGGAATATTGTATCCACTTCTGGTCATCACTAAAAAAAGATGTTGAGATTCTGGAAAGAGTGCAGAGAAGAGCAACAAGAATAATTAGGGACTGGAGGCTAAAACATATGAACAACGGTTACAGGAATTGGGTATGTCTAGTCTAATGAAAAGAAGGACCAGGGGAGACATGGTAGCAGTGTTCCAATATTTGAAAGGCTCCTACAAAGATGAGGGGGTCAACCTATTTTCTAAAGCACCAGAAGGCAACATGAGAAACAATGGGTGGAAACTAATCAAGGAGAGAAGCAACCTAGAACTAAGCCAAAATTTCCTAACAGTGAGAGCACTCAACCAAAGGAACAGCTTGTCTTCAGAAGTTGTGGATGCTCCATCACTGGAGACTGGTCAACCATTTATCTGAAATAGTATAGGGTCTCCTGCTCAAGCAGGGAGTTGGACTAAGGTCCCTTCCTATGTCCTATTATTCTATGTTCTACGTCTGATTCAACATACATACATAATATATACATATAACTAAGCTTAACATATCTTATTCAAAGGCTAGTTGGCTACAGGGCTGACCAAATGAATTACTGATAAAGGATAGTGTTTAGCTTCAGAGAAAATAAAAAATAATTGAAAATCTATTTCATATGGTAGAACTATTCAAGAGAGACAAGAAGAAAACATTCTGGAAAGACACGCCAAATAATTGCATTTGGAGTTTGATTTGCATAGTTCTCTTAACTTAGATGTATGGGTGTGCATAAAGTAATAACAAATATGTGATACAGAGAAAAATGAATTATGGCTGTTGCTGGAAGCTTGTAATGTTATTTATTAGCATTTCATTCCACAAGAATACCAAAACATCACTCTTTGTTATTTTTGTTGCGGTTTGGTGGTGTTTTTAGAATGTTTGTAGGAGATGTTTTAAAACGTATAATATTCATCTATCACCTTTCAGTTACAAGTTTTCCATGGGATAGTGGTTGCTACATAAAACTAGACAATGTTTGCTGCCTTCTGAAAACTTTGTTTGGGTGAACAAAAATATTAAATGCTGCTGTGCATTGAGTCAGCAGACTGTTAGTCCACCTCGTATGGTTGATGGAGACATAGGATTTCAAGCAGTTTTCTTCAGATCTGCAAAACGGGAATGGCCTATTAAGCAAAGAGAAGACACTACATTTAAGCAACATACCCTAGGGCTGACTGCAGCTGCAGTTGATCTTATGGCTTCTCTATCTTTTCCTTTGGATGGAAGACAGAAAAGATATGCCTTACGACCAAAACTGGTCCCTCCAACTATTTCTGCTGCTTCATGTATAATAATGGATGCTGTCACCAATATTCAAGTTGAGTCCTTTCCATTTGCATCTAGTTCTTGAAGAGGAGGAAGAACTGTCTTCACATTGAGAAGCTTACATAGCATAGTCCTCAACTTATGGCTGATTGCTTAGTGACCAGTGGAACTTACAATGGTACCTTGGGGCTACTTATCACCTCAGTTGGAAGTTAGGCTCCTTGCAGCATACTGCGATCATATGTCCATATTTTATGACAGTTTTGCCAAAAACCATTATTAAACTTCTGGTTTTCAACAAAACCATGCCTATAGCAAACTCCTAGTTCATTTAACAACTGTGGCATTCACTTTATATCGGTGGTGTTCACTAATGATAACCACAAAAAAGGGTCGTAAGTCACATGACTGACCCATTGTACAACCATCACAACTTAAAACCATGATGGGCAGGTTTCATTACGGTGGTAAGTCAAGGTCTATTTGTAATATGCATTTATTGTACCTTTGACTGGACCTGCAAACTCGACCTTACTGGTACCAAGTTAAGAACATTTTCACAGCCATATATCAAAGGTTATTAACCTCATATTTTTATGTTGAGCCTTTGGTGAGGTGACATGTATGATTACTGAATCAAAAGTGTATAAGCATATAACAGAGGAAAAGTGAATAAGAGTTAAGGACACATTCAGACAATCCATATGTAATACATTTTAAGAAGATAGGGAGTGGTCTTACATCAAATTGTTGGCCCCTGTAGCCTTCTGGAGTATCAAAGAAAAGTATTGACCTACAACCGGCTTACAAACCCCTCAAAATTCAAATCAACTGCACAGTCAACCAAAGACAGCACTGACCCTCAGCCAATCCATGCAAGCCCCCTCCCCCACCAGCAATTCATCTCCCAATGACCCTGACCTGATGTAACCTCCCCATCACAAAACCTATCACAAGCCTCTCTCTGATGATTCACACCTGACCCATCATAAGACACATCACAAGACCCTCACCTGAAGCCCTTATAAACAGAAGAACACCGACACCGACATTCCCCCAAAGTCCGCTGAAGATGTTATCTAGCCTGGTAATGAAACGTTCGGAAACCAACCCAAAAGCCTGGAGAACAAACTTGCACACTTATCCTACACCCGTGCTACAGATATTCACCACTATTGCAAAGAAAATAGTGACTGTATCTACCCTAACTGTAGATACTAAGCTTTAACTAGGATCTTCTACCTGTTGAATAAATCCTCTACAAATGAACAAACAGAAGTAACCCATTTAGAAAAAATGTTCTCTTGCAAAATTAGCACTGGGCCAAAATGTCTCAATTCTCTGCTGTTCCATTCAGTTTCATAACACAGAAAAATGTTTTGGTACAGTATAGTTCCTGTTTAAATTTGATTGTACTGTCAGCAAATAACACAATTCTTGTGAGAGCTCAAAATACTTTGGACGGATACTATCCCCAGATGCATTTAGAGAAAAGAAAAATTATAATTATAGGCTAGTGGAGAATTTAGGGATTTTTTTTTTAACATTGTTTAGCCAGCATTCCCTAAATTCTCTTCAAAAGGGGCCTACCCTATCTTTACAATTAATCTCCTGCCCCAAAGATTTTATACCCTATTTAAAATACATTGCTATGTTTTAAAGAATCCTTTCCCAATTTTCCCTCTCAGAATGGAGCAATGATTTAGAGAGAAAGATCAACTCTTTTGCTTATATTCACATACTACCAGTAATATCTTGCTAAAATGGAGAAAAAATATACATAAATTGTCATGTAAATCAGGGGTCCCCAACTCCCAACCCTGTACCGGGCCGTGGCCCAACAGGAACCGGGCCACACAAGCAGGGGAGAGTGCAAAACTCCATTTGCCAAGCGACAGGCTCTCACACCTGCTGCTTGTGCAAATGGACATTCGTGCATGAGCACAAGTGCCCGCCAATTGCACAGAACCATCCCCTCTCCCCTCCTGCCTCTGACGCCGCCGCTGCCACCAGTCCACAGAGCTGGAAAGGTTGGGGATGGCTTGTCATGCCTCCATCGAAGCCTGAATCTGATGAGGAAAATGAGCTGGAACGGGACCCTATTGAGGTCGAGGGAGAGGTGTCTGTGGCTTCAGAGGAATGTGGGGAAGAGCAGGCAGAGGCAGGCCAGGGCCTTTCAGGATTGGGACAGGATGAACAGGAGAGACAGAGTTCAGGCGATGAGCAAGGGCCACCCCCTTCTGATCCTAGAGCACGGAGAGTGGAGAGAAGGAGGGAATAACGCAGGCAGGCTCAACTACTCGGGAGGAGCCACTCTTCACAAGGCACACCTGGAGACTGAGACTTAAGGCGACGCTGTGGGGAGAGGCATTTGTCAGGAACAAACACTGATTCCTTGGAATTGTGTGTGTTGTTGCTGATCTCTTGTTCTGTGTTGTGATTTCTGCTTGGAAACCCAGAAACTCTGACCATTGGACTGACTGACAACGTTGCTTGGATGTTCAAAGACCTCGGCTTGCATTTTGGCTTCTCTTCTGAAACTGCTCAGGCAAGCTTGTATTTCCACAGACTCGTTAGATTTTGGATGTATGTGTCATTCCTTGTTATCTCCGTGGCCTTTAGTAAATTACTCTTCTAATCAGACTGTGTGTGAAACTACTTGCAGCCAGAGGCGACTGAAAGTGTGTGTGTGTTCCTTTGTTTTGAGGCTTGCCAGAAACGTGGGAGCATTTGGGGAAAACTTGGAGCAATTAAAGGGCGGTTTGAATTGCCAGCTGACTGCATTGCCTCTGTCCTGTGCCCTGGGTCATCACACAGCTAATGTAAACATATGTAATAACTATTCCTTCATGCTCTTCTACTGAAATCATTTTGACCACATCTCTAGCTTATGAAATCTTTTGTGTAACTGTCCCAGTTTTAGGCGCTTAACAGTTTTTGCAACATGTATTTGTTCTGAAACGTTCACATCCTGGATGTTTCCCACACAATCAGATGGACTTTCCATCTGCTCTTGGTAATGGCTAGCGTTTTCATAAGTTTTCTTTGCATCACTTTTGTTTTGATATTGTTTTAAACTCTCCTGCCACTACTTTTCTATCCTGCACAATGTTGCATGTTACTTCCAATCTAGACTGACCAAATATTACATTTTTATGAAGCATGAGAACAGAAGTAAGAAGGCCCAATCACTAGCACCAAGGCATTTTGGTTTGAAACTTTTTAAATTAAAGGCTTTCATTTATCGGAGATGTAATATAATATAGATTCTCAATCCTTCAGATTCTGGATCTAATACTCCACTGTTTAGTAACATGATTAAATCATTTTTTTCCTCTGAATTTCTTTTATATATTTTTTTGCTTGGATTAAACCATGGCTCCACTGAAGTTTGTTAACCAGTTTAAGCCCAAGTCTGTTTTGCAAATAATTATCTGAAGATACTGGATTCTATAAAAGGACAAAATAATATTTGGGAGAATATCTTAGTGAGAAATCATAGACAGACCAGAACTAGTTAGTCCAATCTCTCTCATAAAACAATTATAAGGGGAAAGGAGGCAGATAAATCTTTGTAGGCACAGAAGGTCCATAGAATTTGCTGCTTTACGTAAGAGATTAAATGGATTAAATCCTCATATTAAGTATGGGGGGTTAAATTATTCCATAGTGAAAAGGCAGCTAGGTTTGCAACTGAACCTTACTTAACACTCTGTGTGTGTGTGTGTGTTTGTGTGTGTGTGTGTGTGTCTGTGTCTGTGTCTGTGTCTGTGTCTGTGTCTGTGTCTGTGTCTGTGTCTGTGTATACCCATCCCTTTGTCAGTGTTGATTCTTGATGATTGCCTGGACAAGTCACTGAGCTGAAAGGATTTCAGCATCAGATACATTTGCTTTTAAGAAGACTGATCCTATCTAACGTTAATCAGCCTCTTGCATTTGTTTTTCCAGAACAAACCAATGAAAATTAAGTTGCAATATGAAGGAAGGAAGGCAAATTAAACTTTATACTTTGCACACCAAAGCTCTTTCTCGCTTGTTTGTTCTCTGCATTAAAGCTGCTCCTTCCCTTCCACATAACTTGTAAACAAAATTGTACACTATTGGTTTTCACGGGGCCTCTTGAGACAGAGTTGTCAAGGCTGAAACGTGGTCAGGGCACACCTTGAACAATCATCTGGATAAGCCTTAAAACTTTCAAATGAACAAAAGTAGCTTATAGATCTCAGTTCTAAAGTGTCAGGGCTATCATATTCTTCCAGAAGAAAAAGGAAAGGGGGTTAAGAGCTGTAGAACAGATCTTCTTAAAGTAATAAAAGAATCCTTTTGAAAAGGAAAAAACTCCTGAAAGCTAATTTGTTGACATTACCTATCACTGGGTCAAGAATCCCTGTGTGTTTACATCTATCAGAACACATCAAGCTTTGACTGTAGAAAATGTGTGGTTAAGTACTAGTGCTATTGCTTAGCAATGGTATAGCCAATAACCTGGTAGGGGGGGAAAATCAATATAGCTATTATCAGGTGTTGACAACAGCTTGGAAAAGCAATAATCACCTTTAAAATCTTTTGCGAGAGTCCCAGCGATCAGCCAGTTTGTTAACCTGTCTCTAAGCAAGTTTATTGTAAAAATGCCACCCACACACATTGGACTTGGTGACACTGCTGTAGCTAATGTTTGGTTTTCAACAAACGGCGTGTTTCTTACTGGGAGAGTACTGTGGCCCAGTGCAAAGAAGAATTGTCTGGGATTTTCAGAAAAAAAAAAAAAAATAGGAACGAGTATAATTGTCATGACCTATGTATATCTGCTTATTTGAATATAAGGATTCTCTTGAATCAAACTCAGAATGGTTGGATAATGTTTTGTATTAATTTTTATGTACTGGTAGCTCTTGGCTTAGGACTGTAATTGGGATCAGAAGTTCTAAGCAAGGAGGTTTCTTTAGTGAATGACATCCCATTTTATAAACTTTTTGCCATGGTTAAATGTATCCCTGCAATTGTTAAGTGAATCACATGGTCATAAAGCAAACCAACCTACCGCCTTTGAGTTTGCTTGTTGGAAGCTGGCTGGGAAGGTCACAAATGGTGATCACATGGTTCCAGGATAGTGCAACTGTCATGAATACATGTTCTGTTGTCAAGCACCCGAATTTTGATCATGTGATCATAGGGATGCTGCAAGGTGCATAAGTGGAAGAACTGGTCATAAGTCACATTTTTTTCAGTGCTATTGAAACTTGGAAAACCTTAAACAGCTAAACAAACGCCATAAGTCAAAGACTACCTGCATTTAAAGTGCATACTGAAGAGCAGGGGTCCCCAACCCCAGGGCCGTGGACCGGTACCGGATCGTGGCATGCCAGCAACCGGTCCGCACAAACAAGCAAAGCCCCATCCATGGAATGCTGGCAGCACACAAAACCACTCACTTTCTGGTCTGTGGAAAAACCTCTCTCCATGGAACCGGTCCCTAGTGCCCAAAAGGTTGGGGACCTCTGCTGTAGAGGTCAAGGATTGCTGGATATCTATTGTAAAGCTTCACAGTCAGATGGTTCCTAATGGTTAGGACAGGAGTTCCCAACCGGGGGTGCTAGCACCCCCTGGAGGTACGAGACGATATTCCAGGGGGTGAGAAAGCTTGGGTTTTCAAAATTATAGTGTATATGCATAATTCATTGCCATTATTTCGAACTTTTGTAAGGGGTGCGAGAATATATCAGAAGCGTTCTAGGGGTGCAGGGTATAGAAAAGGTTGGGAGCCACTGGGTTAGAATCTATCAGCCAGTTTAAGCTGGTGAGCTGTGCCATCTCCATTATTAGCATTATCTTTCAGAATTATTCTGTTTGGGCCATCAGGAGTATTTAAATCTTTCAAACGGGCCTCTTTCCCTGTACCTGCCAGGTCTCCCAACCAATTGCTCACTTTTAAAAACACAATCAGCCCAATAATGGGTAACAACCCCTGGGGGCTACACAGAACAGTTAACAATCCTTGAAGGGCTGCATGGTGCAATCACTATACTATCACTGTACTATGTCCAATTAATCAAGCTATTCTACTATGTCCAATTAATCAAGCTACTTTTAATTCCAGGTTTAACAGCTTTTTAGCTGATAGGAACCCCAGGAGTTTACTCAGTCAAGTGAGATGGAGCTCTCCTGTTGTACTTTGTGATTTCCCTCTGTGTTACTTGTTAGTCAAGCTGCTTTTAAACATGGGCTTAGCACTCAAATGAGATCTATATGTCTGGTGACCTTGCAGGAAACATATCAGTTCCTCCTTCTCCTGTTGCCTTTCCCAGTCTCAGCATTCAGGGGTTGAGAGGTTGTGCAAAGCTGAGTGACTTTCAAAAGATGGATAAGCCATTTGACCAAGCAGGACTCTTCCTTGCTTCCATCCCCATCTTAGCTAATAGTGAGCAGTAGATATTTTTCCCTGGTCAAAAGGGGATAGAGATAATGCCAGCCGAATCCTTTTCTTTAAATTGTCCTGCACACAGGGTATAAGAATAACACACAATGTAGCAGGGGGACAGTAAATTGCATTTTGGTATAGTTTAGGCCAGCTAAACATCTAAGGACACACAATCAATGGGGTGCCAGAAAAGCAGTAAGGTAGACGGCCTTTATAAAGCTTCAGCAACTGGGTGATGCTGTAATTTATAGCACATCTGAAAAACAAGACCCTCGGTGATGGGCAAGCTATTTTTCCATTTGCTAATCTTCTTAGAACCAAACAATACACAATTATTAACTGAATGTCTGTCTTGAACATGCATTTTTTGAAATGCAAACAATATCCCTTGAAAGGGCCAGTCAAGATACTATCCAAGTTCACAGTAGGTGAAATGGTCCTTGAACAGTTTTCTCCCTGATGCAGGACTGGAAGAAATTACTTCCCCCAGGTGAGTTTTACATTCAGAGAAATGTTTATCAGGGTCAGATCAGGCCAAGAAAGAGTTAAATAAATCCCTTGGTGTCAGTAGATATTTCCCCTTACTCCAACTGGCTTCTAACTGTATACTTTTAATTTAGATGTTAACTGGGAGGACGAGTTTAACATCTAGCTTGTCCTGCATTAAGGAATTCTGTTAGCTTTCAAGGAACTTTAGTGTTCCCTGAGGGCAGATTTTGAAATATAATAATTATTATATAAAGTTGAAATAATAATAGCAATAATAATAATGAGGTCTTTCATAGAGCCCTTTCCATCTTGAGATGGCAATAAGATAAAGATAAATAACCTTTATTGTCATTTTTTATATTGTGGGCACAATGGCACACATAAAAAAAATGAAATTTAGTTGCCCGCTCTCAAAGTGAAACATATACATGACACACACCTAAACATACTATGTACAACATATATATCGACCCACATCCCTACATATACATAGCAAATAAATATTAAATACTGTCCATCTTGAATATATAACGCAAGGAGGAAGTTTGAGAGTTCGCAAGGTTAATGCTGTATGGAATGAAACTATGGCTGAATCTGGATGTTCTGCTACGGATACCACGAAGCCTCCTCCCAGAAGGTAACAGGGAAAACAGGTTGTGAAGAGGATGTGTAGTGTCCCAGAAAATCTTGCGGGCCCTGCTCAAGCAACGCTTCTGTGCTATGTCCTGGATGGTAGGGAGGGAACTGCCAATGATCTTTTCCGCCATCCTCACCACTCTCTGCACCGCCTTCCTGTCTGAAGCAGTGATGCCTCCAAACCAGACTGTGATGCTGTATGACAGGATGCTCTCGATTGTCCCCCTGTAGAAAGTGGTCAGGACAGGGGAAGGAAGATGTGCTTTTCTCATGCGGCGCAGAAAATGCAGGCGCTGCTGTGCCCGCTTCACCAGTTTCTCACTGTTTAGCGACCAAGTCAGCCTACTCGTTAGCTGCACACCCAGGAATTTGATGCTGGTAACCATCTCCACACGAGAATCATTAATGCACAGAGAAGTGTGGCTGTGCCTGCCTTTTCTGAAATCAACAATGATCTCTTTGGTTTTTCTTGTATTTAAAACTAGGCTGTTTTCTTTACACCAGTTCACCAACCCCTCAACCTCCTTGCAGTAAGCTTCCACCTTGTCATCCTGAATAAGCCCCACTACTGTTGTATCATCTGCGAACTTCACAATATGGTTGGTGGCAAACCTAGCACAGCAGTCATGGGTCAACAGGGTGAACAGCAGCGGACTTAAGACGCAGCCCTGAGGAGAACCTGTGCTCAAGAAAATGGTATTTGAGGTATTTGTTCCAACTCGCACATATTGGGGCCTGTTGGTAAGAAAATCCAGAATCCAGTTGCACAAAGGAGTGTTTAAGCCTAAAAGGCCCAGTTTGTCTACTAGATGCTGGGGAATGATTGTGTTAAACGCCGAACTGAAGTCGACAAACAGCAAACGCACATGAGTATTTCTTTCCTCCAAGTGCTTCAGGCTCAGATGGAGAACGGAAGAAATAGCATCCTCCGTAGAGCGATTTGGTCGGTAGGCAAACTGAAGCGGGTCAAATGCTGGCGGGAGGCTAGATACAATAGTGTCTTTTATCAGCTTCTCAAAGCATTTCATGATGGTGGATGTCAGTGCAACCGGACGGTAATCATTGAGGCCTGTGATTGTGGACTTTTTTGGCACTGGCAAGATGATGGCCATCTTAAAACACGATGGGACCACTGCCTGCTGCAATGAGAGGTTAAAAATATGAGAGGTTAAAAATAAACATCTAGTTTTGCAGAAAATATGCAAGGAGCTGCTGTGGTGGGTGCATATTTTCCTAAATAAGTGAGATGTTTATTGTTATTTCACATATGAGCTCAGAGTGCAAAGTTTTTCAAACAGGTGGGGTGGCTTACCTGATGAGATAGATAGGTAATACTCAACTTACAACAGTTCATTTAGTGACAGTTTGAAGTTACCACGGGATTGAAAAAAGTGACTTATGACTGTTTATCACACTTATTACCGCTGCAGCATCCCTGTGGTCCTGTGATCAAAATTCGGATGCTTGGCAACTGACTCATATTTACGACGGTTGCAGTGTCCTCGGGTCACATGATCCCCTTTTGTGACTTTCTGACAAGCAAAGTCAAAGGGGAAGCCAGATTCACTTCACAACCGTGTTACTAACTTAACAACTGCAGTGATTCACTTAACAACTGTGGCAAGAAACATCGCAAAATGGGGCAAAATTCACTTAACAAATGTTTCACTTAGCAACAGAAATGTTGGGCTGAATTGTGGTGGTAAGTCAAGGACTACCCGTAATTGCAAAAGAAAAAGCATCTACCATCCCAACTGCAATGGCCTGATCCTCCCCCAATACTTTCCCTCAGTTTTGTGTGGTTGATTTGTGTATGTGTTGTGAATAGTCATTAGCACAAATGATAGATAAAAAGGCATTGTTATAATAACATATAGGACAGGGCTGTCAAACTCGCAACGTCATGTGACGTGTCGTGATGTATTGTGACTTTTTTTGCCATTACCAGCAATGGGGTGGGCACAGTTTCGCTATGATGCATCCGGCCCACGGGCCGGCAGTTTGACACCCCTGATATAGGATGTTGCTGATCATTACATTCTCACTAAAGACAGGGAAAGATATTCTTGGGGAATGGGAGAGAAGATAAAACTGCTGCCTCTGAAACAGACCATACTATGAATGAAATTACATTTATGACATAGCTTTACTAGACATTTAATAATATTAATAATAAAGTTGGAAGGGACCTTGGGGGTCATCTAATCCAACCCGCTGCTCAGGCAGGAAACGCTATACCCATGGTGGCGAACCTATGGCACGTGTGCCACATGCGGCATGTGGAGTCGTCCCTGTGGGCAGGCGTGCCATCGCCCCAGAGGGAGGCGGGGCCAGGCTGCTTCCCTCCGCCTCTCCACGTGTGCCTGCGCTCTCGTGCTCTCTCGGCCATGGGGGGGCCGCGAAATCGCTCTGGAGGCATAGATCCAGGCGGCAGAGGCCACGCCCACCCAGCACCCAGCGATACATAAGTGGGTTTTGGGTTGCAGTTTGGGCACTCGGTCTCTAAAAGGTTCACTACCACTACCCTATACCATTTCAGACAAATGGCTGTCCAGTCTCTTCTTAAAAATTTCCAGTGTTGGAGCATTCACAGCTTCTGGAGGCAGGTTGTTCCACTGATTAATTGTTCTATCTGTCAGGAAATTTCTCCTTAGTTCTAGGTTGCTTCTCTCTTTGGTCAGTTTCCATACGTTGCTTCTTGTCCTGCCTTCAGGTGCTTTGGAGAATAGCTTGACTCCCTCTTCTTTGTGGCAACTCCTGAGATATTGGAACACTGCTATCATGTCACCCCTAGTCCTTCTTTTCATTAAACTAGACATATTAAATTCCAGCAATCGTTCCTGATATGCTTTAGCCTCCAGTCCCCTAATCATCTTTGTTGCCCTTCTCTGCACTCTTTCTAGAGTCTCAACATCTTTTTTACATCGTGGTGACCAAAACTGGATGCAGTATTCCAAGTGTGGCCTTACCAAGGCATTGTAAAGTGGTATTAACACTTCATGTGATCTTGATTCTATTTTTAGTAACACCTGCTGGTCTAACTCAACTGTCAACAGAATAGATGTCACTGTTGGGAATTGGGGAGGGAAAGGGGTGGAAAATGCTTTCAATGTAGCAATAAATGGAAGGATGTGTATATACACAGGTAGATCTTGGCCTTTGACCACAACTGAGCCCAAAATTTCTGTTGTTAAGTTTGCCCCATTTTACAATCTTTCTTGCCACAATTGAGTCACTGCAGTTAGTAGCAAATTTTTTAGGTGAATCTGGTTCCCCCGTTGACTTTGCTTGTCAGAAGGTCGCAAAAGGTGACCACATGACTCAGGGACACTGCAACCATCATAAATATGAACCAGTTGCCAAACATCCAAATTCTTTTTCATGTGAGCCTGGGGATGCTGCAACAGTACGAAAAATGGTCATAAGACACTTTTTCAATGTCACTGTAACTTTGAATCTTCACTCAACAAATGGTTGTAAATGGAGGTCTACTTGTACAGTACAGCCAACATTCAGGTAGTCCTTGGCCTATGACCATAATGGAATTTCCATCCTATGTCACAACAGTTGTCAGTCAAGACACCCAAGTGCCCAACCTGATTTTGTGACCTTTTTTTGCAACAGTTGTTAAACAAATGTGTCGTCATAAAATTGAATCTCATGGTCCTGTTGTCTTCAATGGGCATTTTTGCCAGAAAAAAAAAATCATAAATTATAGTCACCTGACTATGGGCTGCAGAAAATAACCATAAATGCAGGCTGGTTGCTGAGCACTAAAAATGTGATCACCTGACCACGGGGGTAACAGCGTCAACTTATGTTGTAACGTTGAACCTGCTAAGTGACAAGTTGTAAGTCAAGGACTATCTGTACTGTCCAGAGTTAGATGTTAAATGGTTCTACCATGTTATGTCTTTGACCTGAACATTTGCTTGCTGTTTTCGAAGGAGTATAATTCTGAACCCTGCCTATTTTCGCAACCATCTTCGCCAAGCTGCCGTCTTCCGATGCTTAGAGCGATATTCCGAGGCTGCAAGGTAGGACTGAGATTCATGGGGCAGCTTTCTGGCCTCAATTTACTTTTTTTTTTCCCTTTTACTTAGAAATAGCAATTGCCACACAGGGCCACACTCTCCATCCCAACCTTCTGATCTTCTCCCTTTCCCCAGTATAGAACTTTTCAGACATCCTGGGCTCCAATTTCATAATATGAGGAGAGTTGAAGTGATAATCAGGAATTCTCAGGCCAGGGATGGTATACATTAACCAGTTGGCTTCAAGGCCTACCAAACTCTGGGCCAGGAGCCTGTTAATTTCTGGAGGAGGACAAAAGGAAGAAACAACCAACTGAAACTACCAAGTTAGGGGCCCTGCCTCACTGGCAATGAGCAATCAGCAGCTTCGTATGGCTTTGTACTTGCCCTCAATAAAGATTCTTATTTAGCTGAGCTCTGCAGGTGAGCCTTCTGCCATGTCTAATCAAGCAATGGAGCTAAGTGTGTAGCTTGAAGTGTCAAGAGATCTGTGATAAGCTGCCAAGTTCCAGTCATGGAAGCCTGACATATAAGCCCACAGGGACAGCACCTTTGACCATGTTGGAAATATCTGGTTTACAGTAGTCTACTGTATATGCACACAGAAGTCAAATAGAAAATGGAGACAGGAAACTTTTAATTAACATAGGAGTTTTACAACAAAGCTCAGTTCAAGTTGTAATTAGTGCACCATTGGGAGATTGAAAGAATGGGTTAGGGATAGATTGTCTGCTAGGAGAAAATCTCTGAAGTTACTAGGAGTCAAAAATAACTTGATGGCCCATAATCAATTTGCAACACACAAATGCCGGCTGAAATCACGTGCCTTGGCCAATTCTGCATGGCTCTTCCCAATAGCATTCAGGAGGGTATCATATCATAGTGTTATCATGCAAGCCTGGCCCTTTTCTATGCACACTCTAAAGTATTAAAGTATATGTCAAATGGCGCTCAACTTGTGCTGTCATATTGCAGAGCTGCTTTTCTATTTCTGATTAAAGAAACAAAGGAAAAATATGCATTTATGAATTTCTTAAAGTGATATCCCATGCTTCATGCAACTATGCCCTCATTTTATTCTCCCAACAACTCTAGGAAGTTCCTCAAACTGAGAGAGAGAGACCAAATCTTTCAATGAAATTCCATATTTCCAATGGCAGCCTTGAATTTAGGTCTGTACTATCCTTGTCCACCACTTTAATCAGCTGATAAAGAAATCAAGAAAATTCCACCTACACTTGGTTGCAAAATGGAAATATATATTCCTTGAAACTGATTTCTTACATATTTTCTATTATATGCAATGTTTTAATGGGAAAAAGAGGAATATAGTTCTCCACTAATTAAAATGTTTTAGTTGATGAATCTTCTGTTGTTATTAATGAATGAATCAATTACATTTAATGACATGTGCATATTGTCAGTCCCAGTTGTTCCTTCCAAGAAAAGCATCGTATTCCCAGCTCTCTGCTTCTCCATTCCCAAATGGTCTGTTTTTCTTTCGCATCCGACATTCAGCCTGAGGGTGTTAAGTCTCCCTATGATATCAGGGGGGAAACATCAGAACTTCCACAAATATGCTGAGGTTTCTCTCCTGCTGTTTTTGTGCTCCCATTTTCAGGTAAATAGACATAGAATTAGGTAGCATCTTAGAATCATAGAACAACACAGTTGGGAGGGACCTAGGAGGTCATTCACTCCAACCCCCTGCTCGAGCAGGAGACCCTATACTATTTCAGACAAATGGCTGTCCAGTCTTCTTTTGAAAGCTTCCAGTAATAGAGCACTCACAACTTCTGAAGGCAAACTCATCTTCAAGGCTAACTCATGTTGCTAGGGCATTTTTAAGACTAACTGTTCTGTTCTTGCAAAGAAGACATCAAGACAAGGCTGGTTCACAACAAAGATCTCTTTATTGAAACACAATCACAGAACAGAAGCAAGAACACAATGGCCACTGGCCTTTTATATCCCCTTGCAAGGGGATGCACATCCAATCATTGCAGGCCGTTCTCCCGCCTCGCACATGCGCGCAAGGCCGGAGACAGCCTGTCTGGGTCCCGGGCAGACACGTGGTCTGTCCGGGTCTCTGCAGCCTTCCTGCAGCCTTCCTGAGCCTTGCTGAATGACTCAGCAAGGCCCAGGACATAACACTAACCAACTTTATTAGGACAAAAACATTTCCTACTAATAAAGTCAGTTGGTATTGAAAATGCCATCAGAGCCCCCATCTCCTTCATGGTCCTACACCTGTGCTTTTCAAATTTGACAACTTTAAGTCGTGTGGACTTGCTTAGACCGACACAACTCTTTGTTTCCCAATTTCAGCTAGAGTCTTAGCACCTGAGTTTACTCTTAAAAGGAGTGATTACTTTACTAATACAGAAAAGCTAAGGCTCATTGTTAAAAAGAAAGGTCATATTTAACTTTTAAAAGACCCTTTTCATTTCTTCTATAGTGATTCAGGCTTTCATGGCTGGCATCAATCAAGTAGTGATGAGCTTTTGAGCTTAACTGCCTTGCTCTAGTTTTCTTGGGTCCTGACATTTTGAAGGCGGCTGCGGCTGGCATCTTCAGAGGCGGAGGGAGCTGCTTTGTGGTGCATCTCTGAACAGCTCACAGGCAACAGAACAGGTCCTGTTCTGGCTGTTGTACAGTATTTGTACCTTGCAAGCTGGTTTTATTTCTTATTTCAAGAAAAGAGAGCAATCATCACATTGGTTTGAAAAGGAAAACCATTCCTCAAAACCACTGTATTTGAAAACACTTGCATCTTTCTCAAGCTGCATTTTTGAGTTTAGCCAAATATTTGCTAAAACATCTGTCAGCACAGATATTGAAAATCCTTAATATTAGCATGTTGATTTCTTCAGCCAAAAACACTGCATGTTTGCATGTGTGTATAAACACACAGATATATGCATGGAGTAATATCTGTTGCAGTGTTTCTCAAAGCTGGCTGCATTAAGGCACTGTACGTGGACTGTGGAATTCTGGGAAGTGAAGTCTGTGCATCGTAAAGTTGCCAAGCTTGAGAAACGTTGGAATGTTGGAACCTAACTTAGATATAATCCTATATGGGTTTTTAAAAATCATAGAAACTCTGCAAGTCAGTGGAAAATGGGATACAGAATAGATGAACACACATAAGCACGCACGCTTGTTCCAGTGACATGTAATGAAAATATAAAGAAACAGTTTCTGAAGACTTAGAAACTACAAGAACAGCTAATGAAATTGTTGTGCAAGTGAAATAGAAGGTTAGGGAAACTTGTAAATAAACTGTAGTGAAGACTAATGCTGGAATTATAGAAGAAATAACATGCTCATAAAAAGAGAGCATTAAGGTTAACGTGGCAATGGTAAATCTTTAATGAGCTGACAGTGCTGTCCTGAAATATCTGCCACTGAAATTAAGAATCAAGATCTGTTCTTAGATACACAAGTGAAGTTGCTTATAAATTGGTGGCTGCTCTTTCTTTCAACCTACTCTTCCTGTGCTAGGCATATATGGATATACCTAAACACATACAGGTAGTATTTGACTTACAACCACAAATGAGCCCAAAATTTCTGTGGCCATTGTTAGCACCATTTGCAAGGAAGAGAGGGATGGTCTTGGGTTCCAGGAGAACCATGTTGCTGACTTCTTTCTGCAGACTAGAATCTGCACAGGTAGTTCTCAACTTGGGGACCCAACATTTCTGTAGCTAAGCAAGACAGTTGTCAAGTGAATTTTGCCCCATTTTATGACCTTTCTTGCCACTGTTGTTAAGTTAATTATTGCAGTTGTTAAGTGAATCTGGCTTTCCCATTGACTCTGCTTGTCAGAAGGCTGCAAAAGATGATCACATGACTCCAGAACACTGCAACCATCATAAATACATGTCAGTTGCCAAGCAGCTGGATTTTGATCACATGACCATGGAGATGCTGCAAGGGTTGTAAAGTGTGAAAAACTGTCACTTTTTTCATTGCTGTTGTAACTTTGAATGGTCACTAAATGAACTGTTGTAAGTCAAGGACTACCTGTAGTTATATATCACTATGTAATCCAACCATTTCTTAAGACACACCTTTTATGTTACAGAGCCAATCATAGCATCGGAGAAAGTGAGATCATCATTTCATGTAAAATAGCTCAACAGGAAGAATCCAGCTGTGTTCAGTTTGCTAGTGTCAGGCTCCAGAAACCAAGAAAGACAAATGTGATTCTTGCAAGCAGATTTCTTTATTGTTCCTCACCTATAGACATAAGCATAGCTCCCACACAGTCTGGGAACTACTAGGGAGGAGCTGTCTTCACCCTCTTTCTCTCACATAAGCTATCTGGACTGAGTTGCCTCTTGCTCCAGATTATATTCCATTGCAGCTAGAGTGTGAGTCCTAAACTAAATTGCTATTTTGGAAAGGCCATGTTCAGGGTCAACCACTGGGGAAATCAGGAGATTCATGCAGTTCAAATGAGTATAAAAGTTTATTGCAAGCTTAAGCTCTCTACAAGAATCTGAGCTACTAACGGTCAAGGGATATTAATGGGAGTTAAGAAAGATATTCAAGGTGGGCTGGACTTATCTGTCTTGTGGGTGCACAAGAACTCATGACTGATGATGCGTTTGACCCCTCCCTCCGGCTCAGCCTGGTCATCTCCTACATTCAGCTAGCAATAATCAATCCAGCAAGGTTTCCCAAATGGACTAGTTGTACTTCAGATTAGGAAACAAACTACCTTAAGCCCACCCCAAAAGAGAAGATACCCACTCCACCAGATATACGACTTGGAAATGTGAATTCTTCATTTATGAAAATAGTAATAATAACAATAACTGTAACAGAAAGACAGCAGAACAGAGTGCCATAGTAACACCCTGGGATGGCATTAGTAAGGGTCTCAATTTGATTTAATCCTGCAGCTGTCCAGAAGAACTCTGAGTATTTAACCTTGGGATAAAAATCTATAAGCAAGTGTGAATTAGTTCATGATTCAGAGAGTGATTTTAGGGCATGTATCATAATGTTCACTGCCCATCAATTGCTGCAGGAGAATGCTGGATCCATGAAGCCAGGGACAGATCATTGTATATTCTGAGCTATGCTTGTGAACATCTGAGACATTCCAGCAAGACATTGGGAGGTCCTCTGTATTCTCTGAGCTTGGTTGTTTTCTTGCAGACTTTTCATTACCCTAGCACTGATGGTGTTACTTAGTTTGGGCAATGAAACATTTGCAAGAAAACAACCAAGCTCAGACAGCAAACAACAACAAGCCCTCGTTTTAACCCTGAGCAACTAATATTCTTCTTTATCTGTAAGACATTACCAGAAGAACATCATCCTAGATATGCTTTAAGTAGAATCATAAAAAAAATAATGTTTAGTTACTTGCATTATAATATACTGTATAATAAAGTTTGTTCAAAGTAAGTCCAGATAAGTGCAGTCAAGATAATGCAGAGCAGTAAGATAAATACTCAGAGAGCTGGTTTGGTCTAGTGGTTAAGGTACCATGCTAGAAACCAGGAGACGGTGAGTGATAGTCTTGCCTTAGTCATAAAAGCCAACTGTGTGACTTGGGCCAATCATTTTCTCTCAGCCCACAATCTGAGGCTTGGGTACAAGACGGATAATCAATTCCTGTCATACCCAACGGATCAATACTTGGTTGATCTGGAAAAAAAAGCAGACCTTGCACTTGCAGGAAAATGCTAGGAAAGAAAAATAAATGTGAATTAGGAAGAGCCATGGAAAATGATAGAGGATGGGGAAGGAGCTTTCAATTCTGTGGTGAAGGTTACCAGCATCAAATTCCTGGGTGTGCAGCTAACGAGTAGGCTGACTTGGTCGCTCAACAGTGAGAAACTGGTGAAGCGGGCACAGCAGCACCTGCATTTTCTGCGCCGCATGAGAAAAGCACATCTTCCTTCCCCTGTCCTGACCACTTTCTACAGGGGGACAATCAAGAGCATCCTGTCATACAGCATCACAGTCTGGTTTGGAGGCATCACTGCTTCAGACAGGAAGGCGGTGCAGAGAGTGGTGAGAATGGCTGAAAAGATCATTGGCAGTTCCCTCCCTCCCATCCAGGACATAGCACAGAAACGTTGCTTGAGCAGGGTCCGTAAGATTATCTGGGACAGTACACATCCTCTTCACGACCTGTTTTCCTTGTTACCTTCTGGGAGGAGGCTTCGTGGTATCCGTAGCAGAACATCCAGATTCAGCCATAGTTTCATTCCATACAGCATTAACCTTGCAAACTCTCAAGCTTCCTCCTTGCGTTATATATTCAAGATGGACAGTATTTAATATTTATTTGCTATGTATATGTAGGGATGTGGGTCTATATATATGTTGTTCATAGTATGTTTAGGTGTGTGTCGTGTATGTGTTTCACTTTGAGAGCGGGCAACTAAATTTCATTTTTGATGTGTGCCGTTGTGCCCACAATATAAAAATGACAATAAAGGTTATCTTATCTTAAGGCAGCATGGCTTATAGCATAATACCAATGGCCATCACCAACAAGATGATGATCCTGAGTGCATCTAGTAATGCTCATTGGATTGAATTGCTTATAAGGTCCCATCAAACTCACACCGTTGATGATTCTATGATATCTGTCTACCCTGTCACTAAAAAATACCTTGGTAATTACAATTAGCATGGAATTCTTTGCTCACACAAAATCATAAGGGCCATTGTTGGATTTGAGTTTCAGCTGACACAAAGTCATTTGCTAGAAAAAGATAATTTTCTTTCTCCTTTTGTCCTCTACTACCGTGTATCTAAATCTAGTTGGACTGCTCCACCCGTTAGAGAATGGATCCCATTGTTTGAGCAGAAATTAACTCTCAAGATTAATACAGTCTTAGTAAAAGATCAGACAAACCCATGATCTTCCAAGTGCTAAAACATAAGATAAACAGAATGAAAAATGACATACATATGCTTACTGATAGATGGTTAGGATAAGGCAACTGACATTCTCATAGCCAACTTGTGAACTTTCTCCAGATTTTCTTATTGGCTCTACTTATGCATGAAAATTCCTATTATTTATTTATTTATTTTTATTTATTTTTTAAAGGACCCAAAGCATCAAGTCAGAATAAACATTAATTGCAAACTGATTACTTCAAAACACAACTAAGCTTCACCTTGGGTCTCCTTTGCAATGCACCCAAGCCTTCAGTTTTTGTTTGGTGTTTGCTTTGTGTGTGTAATAATTCTATTGTTGTAATATTTCTGCAGATCAAGAAAATAAGGTACTCTCTGATTTAACTGCATTGTCATACACTTTGTGTGAAATTTTAAGGCTGTTTTTTATTATCAACCAAAATAGTTGAATCTAAACAAGCAAGACAGAACTAATCCATCTTATATCTCCTCAGAACTCATGCAATGATTTCTCTATGGAATTCAGTTTTGTTTTTTTAAAAAACAAATATTCCTTTGTGTTTACCAATAGCAGGAATTAGTTGCACTCAGTACTGATTAGCCAAAGCACATGGAGTGACCCAGATTATTTCTGTACAATTTCTGAGACAAGTTTATCATATTAAAAAAAACCATTGCTTTAAATATAATAAGTTTATAAATGAATATCCACACAACACTTTTATTTTAAAAAGTTAACAGGCTCTGCCTCTAGCACATGAGTAGTCCATTATACCTGTGATTTCAATTACAAATCAGCACATAAAAGTGGACCTTTCTCCCCAATTTAAGTAGCAACAATAGCAACTCGAATCAAGGGTGGAAATTAGCCAGCTTCAATTGGTAAAAGAACATGTACCAGGCTCTCTGAGATTGATTGGAAAGCATGCTAGAGAACATGATGAAAAAAGTGTTCTTTCATTTAAAGCTATAAAAGAAAAGACAAATTTCCTTGCACCGAGTCTGGAAATAGAAAGGTAGCTGCTGAATCTTGAAGAAATTCAGAGTTATATATGCTACCAGACGACCTTGTGACCCATTGGGTCATCCTTTGAAAGAAACATACTCAGTCTGATGTGACCAGAATGAACATTAAATTTTAGGCTGACCACAGGTTTTTTTACCCCAATGCTGGATTGATTATTTAAGAATAGTATATATTATAAATAGAAAAATAATTGTATTGGCAAATGGACTTATTACTGAAGTCAATATTAACCTACTTAAATAGATAAACACAGGAAGATGCCTATGGAGACTCTCAGTCATCCAGGTCATGGTTGTCTCAAAGGTGCTTTTTCAAGAGGCAACTGGACTTTCTTGTTTTTCTTTGAAGATGTTTCGCTTCTCATCCAAGAAGCTTCTTCAACTGAGAAGCAAAAGTCTTCAAAGAAAAACAAAAAAGTCCAGTTGCCTCTTGGAAAAGCACCTTTGAGATAAACAGGAAGACTACAGGAGAGTGAGAGTAGAAGTGACTTTGACTTCCTGCTGGCTTCCCCATTGAGTTTCCTTGTGGGAAGCTGGTAGGGAGCATCGGAAATCACATGACCATGGGGACACTGCAATGGCCACAACTTGGCAAATAAAACTGGTCTGAATATCATGGAAATGTGAATTCCACAGGACTATATTTTTAATGTACCCTTTAAGTTAGCAGAATCTGGATTATTTAATTCAAAAGGTATTGCAGCTTAATATACCATTTGGGCTAACTTAAAGGTACAAACCAACAAACAGAAAAACAGAATGAGAGTTTTGGTAGTCTATAAATCCAGGCAGCTGCATATAGCAATAGCAATAGTCTAGTACAGACTGGAAATTTCAAAAACATGAATTATGATAGTCACATTCTGCATATTTTTTTGGACTTCTGGGCTTTGTTATTTCTTCTGGCTCATGGAAAATAAATTCAATTTGAATGTTGAACATTTGTCCAGATGCTGTGGAGGGTGGAATGGATCAACTGCATCAATTCTGGACACAACATTAGCTGACACAGCAAAGCTTCATTAAGAATCAACAAAAGAAGCAAGCTACTTGCTCTCACTAGAGAGTCAGACAAGGCATTCTCTTACAGTAAGCCTTTTCTTTAAAAAAATGATTTAAAGACAAAAAGGTGCTTGAAAATATGACTTCAGAACATGCTATGAGGGCCATCCAATTTTTATTCATTGATTCCATCCAAAAATCTCTCATTCTGTGCCCAAGCAGATACACTTAAGATCACAACATTCTTCCCCCCTTTTTTATGTCATGTTCCCTTTCTCCTTTCATTGACTAAAGCTTACTACATATTTACATTGCATTAAAACATTAAAACAAACTATGGCTTGAATTCCTAAGCCAAGATTCCAATCTACTATTTCATCTCAACCAGCATGTTGCAATTGCAAGCATATCATATGCAAAAGACGACATAATTTGTCATATTTGGATGCAGTGGCAAAGTATGGTTTAATTCAACATTACACAGCCTGACGTTACCACATCCAAAGTCCCTATGGAGCTGGGGAGATTTATATATGTAATAAATAAATAATAAAGAAGCAACCAAGAGTCAAGATTGATGCAAATGAAATCTTATTGAGTTAACTCGATTAATGTAACTTTAATTGCATTTTTATTGAATCAATTCTATTGAATCAACTCTAATTATGTCCTCGTCCCATGTATTTGTCGGAGTACAACCTTTGGCATGCAATCAAAATCTAAGTGGAGTCCTAGCTGCAAAAAACTGGTAGTGAGGTCAACAGTTCAGTGGAGAAGGAAGTGGACAAAGAGCCATACAGTCAGAATTTTCATTGGCTTGCTGAAATCTCTAATGCAAGTCATGAACTGCAGCCTGGATGTTACTCTGAATAATTTTCATAAGTAAAGCAAATGACCAATAAAATGTACATCTGCCAAATGAGCTCACAGTGGGCTGTTCAATGAAGAAGGAGGAAACATCTAGTAGATTCTTCAGATTTGGCTACATTCCATGTTTGAGTAGGTTTTCTGTTTCAGGGCACTGGGTGCTATCAAAACATAGAAACATTAAGAGATTATCTTTCTCTCACTTGGAAAGCATTTTACTGAACCAATAAAAGCAGGTGTTTCTTTCCTTGCTGATTTGCTTCTTCCCAAGATATGTTTCTTTGGCTACAGAAGAGTTCAGGAGCTCAAGCCTTAACACCCCATTTAATAGTATAATATCCCATCTAATGGGTCAAAATCTCTATTTTCTTTAGTCTTACTCCAGCTTTCTTCTTTTGCCAACTAACTTTCCAAGTCAATGCATTTGATTCATCAAGTAGTTCTTCCTCTATTTTTGTGTATATTGTTTGGAATAAGAAAGGCAACTTGATTAAAGTATTTTTGGAAGAACGCTCAGCTCATTTATATTCATTAAACAGCCTCCCTCCTTCTCCAATTTTCCACAATTCTCCTAACAGCTTTATTTTCCGTTCGATCAGCTCTTCTTCCTTATCCTCAAATGTGTTCTGAGATCTTGACAAGTACGATATCTTTTCCATTTCCGCTATTATTGCTATGTCTTCTAATTCTTCATTTGTCTGAGTCTGTCTGCTGCTTCCTTCCTTTAGGTCCTCCATCTTTGGATCCGCTTCCTCTAGTTTTCCTTCTATTTTCTGGGATACTAGTTCCTTATTTGTAGTCATTTTCTGAATTTGTAGGTTTAGATTAGAAAATTGTTCTTTTATCTCCTTCGGATTATTTTTAGTCTCATCATGTAATAAAACAATTGTCTTTTGGATTGATTTCAACATAGAAAGAATTTCTTTCTGAGATTCATCAACATTTTCTTGTTGGTATGTCAAGCTGAGGGCTTTGAAGACAAGTATTAGGGATGTTTTTTTACCATTTAAGGCTAAGTATGGAACATCCATTTTGTTTTTATTTGTGGTCTTTATAGTCCAATCTATTTAGGGATTTAAAGTTTCAGTCAATTGTCATTTGAACTCCAAATTCTCGAACCAGCCTATCAGTCCATCCTTAAGCCTCCCCTAAACAAATATAAGCAAAATTCAAGTTTTCCTGTCCATTGAAAAACATGTCCTTTCTGTCCAGAGAGAGAAAAGCAGTTAAAAGTTGTTCATCAATCAAAAGTTTATAATCCAAAGTATTTCATCATCTCAATCAGTTCCTCTGTTTCTTCTACAGAGAAATAGCTCCATGACACAGCTCTAAAAGTCAGTTAGTATTTGTATTCATAATCCAGGCAGGCCAGTTTCAAAATAGTTTATCATCTCTACCACACAGATAAGCAGCCCAAGAGTTTTTTTCTCCTTTTCCCAGCTGCAGTCTTCAAAAGTAAAAGTTTCCAAGGACAACAAAAGTCTTATCTGAGTCTGGGTTTCAAGCCAAGTTTCGTTTAAGCATAATAGATTGTTGTGCCGTGGTGCCATCTTCCAGCTTTTTAAATCCAAACTTATATTGCAAGCTTTTCAAGTCTCTTTTCTAAAAAAAGTCTCAAAAGCACTTTTAGTCCCCAAATTCCAAAGCTGTATTGATTCCAAATTAATCTTATAATTTTCTCTGTTTTCCCCCAAGCAATTAGTTCGCTGCTTTTCTTTTCCTGAGGGAATGGGGCGGAAATTCCCCTTCCCTCTTTCATCGGGGGGGGGATTCTTTGCTTTGGGCATTTTTTTCAGGAAAAAGTCAAAGTCATAAAGAGAGGATAAAGTCTCACCCAGTTCTATCCACGTTGCTCAAAAGTTGCTCATTAGTGCTTATTTCCTTCGGTTGTCAGCAGCTTCTGACTGGCCACACGAATGTGGCCAGTCTTTCCCCCACCAGTTTGGAGGGCTTCTTCAGATAAAACGGAAGGGCCGCTGCCCCTCCACAATCAACGAGGGTCCCTTCCTTCTTTGTCACCTCTCCAGGGTGACTTTCAACCCTTTTTATGGTCCCCAGTGGGGCAAAATCGAATGTGGAAGACGGAGCCCCATCTTCCTGCATCCGTCAAGCCGTGATGCCTAACTGGAAGCCATACTATATATACTTTATAGTAGTATATATTTATACCATACAATATATTTCACTATACCTTTCTAGCTTGCAATTCATCCAAGTTTCCAACACATCCATATACCTCTTTGCCCTTTGCTCCTTAAGTTTTTCACTTCTCCTTTTTGAAGGATATCATAAACTGCATCCAACATAACTTTCTTGGTCTTTTGCCAAGCTATTCGTTTTTCTTTCATAGATTTGTTTTCCAATTCTATGCTCATTTATTCTCTCTACATGAGTAAACCACTCAACCTACTTCTTTTATACCGGTCACTCAGGTTTCCATTCAATCTCCATTTATCCCTTACCATTCATTCTTGACTTTATCTCTTCTAGTTTAATCCAGGAGTCTTGGTCTTAAGTACTGGTGATTCCCATTGCAACCAACCTACTTTTATGTTTCTCCTAAAATACTCATTTCCCATTCCCATATAGCAAAATGGGGTGAAGCATGCTTTTATGTACAGCTTTTATTTCTGCATTGCTAAACAATCATTCCTTGCAACAAACCAAGGGGACATCACATATTCTTTTCTTTAACTTTCTGCTCACCTCAAACCATTTGCTAAGCATTCTGTTTGTTTTCACACATGATTCTTGCTTTTAGTGCATTCAGCAACCAATCTTCAACTCCGCTTTCATGCAAAAATTCTCTAATTCTGTTTTATTAATTCATCAAACATTTTTCTGAATAAACAACATAAATTTTCTGCGATGGAATGTAGGTCTGGAGTCCCAGGAGGGAAGGGCTGCATCCTAGAAGGCAAAGAGGCAGCGGTGCTTGGAAAGTCTGGTAGGCAGGAAGAGGGCAAAGCAGTTCACAGAATATGTCTATAGTTATGCAGATGTTTGCTTTAGTCTGGCAAGATTCTGTCTATAGGTGAACAACAATAAAGAAACTCCTCATGTTGTTCTTGTTATTGGGGCCTGATGATTTCTCACATGGTTTATGCTTTCCTTGCTAGCATAAAGTAGGATTACATTTCCCAAAATGTGCTCCTTGTCAGATGTTTTGATCAGAATTACCTTCAGGATTGTATCGCTCCACTTCAATCAGGCCAAGAGAAGAAGTTGGTTGTCCCCAGTTTTCAAGGAGTCAGAGGGGAATGAGGCCCAGAGGTATTGTTTTTATGTCATTGGGGAGCCCTCTGGGACTCCCTGTCACAAGAAGTGTTTGGGTCCTCAATTTAATCACCTTCCAGAAGCTTCCAGAAGCTTCTGAAAACAGAGTTTTGCTAAGGAAATTGGGAGGAATACCCCAGATACAATCTGGAATGTACAGTATGTCTTGGTGTTTTTGACTCAAGATTTTTTGTATTTTTAATTTCTATTGCTTTTCATGTTACGATCCTCCTTCATATGTGTGTTAAATAAGTCACACAGCCAGTCCATAAGAACAGTACCATATTTTGATGTTTTTCTAGTTATACCATCTACACCTGTATCCTCACAATATTCAACATTCTCAAGCATTTATTACTTCTTTTTCATCTTTTTTCCTGCACAATAACATTTTTAAAATTTATTTCTATTCTAATCTTCAACATAATACTGTAGTTATAAAAATTTCTAGAACACTCTGAGTTCAAGCATTCCCTGATTTCAGTCTCATTACAAATTATGTCACTACAGTATTCTTAATTCATTCACAAATTCTTTCAGTCTTTCAGAGATCAATCAAAGCAATCATGCCTTGAATACACTTGTGCTTACACCATGTATTTAAAAGAGATCTTTTAAAACAGATACTCACCAATCACTACTCTCATTTGTTCATGGAATTCTGGATGCTGCATTCACTTTTTCTATACCTTCTGTTGTTCCCACCCATCTGAATTTTTTGCACCTCCTACTGATGACATGGACAAGTCAGTGAAGTTTTCACGGCAACATTTTACAGAATTGGTCATCCTTGCCTTCTTCCTCTGAGGGCTCAGAGACAGAGCTGGCCAAAATACACCCAGAGCTGACTTCTATGTTTAAGACAGCATTCATACTAGTCTAGCACCAGACTAAGTCCCCTAGAATAATTCATGTTTTTTTTTCTAAAACTGATTTGTACTTTTTTCATTTTCACTATTCACTCTTTTGGAGAATGCTTTGATCTCTAATTAAAGTTTCCATTTACTAAACCAAGCAATGTATTATTGCTATCAGTGGAATGAGAACTATCTAATTTCACATTTTCAGGCCAATGAAAACCAAATCTTAGATACCATTTGAAATCTGCAGCTCTCTTAGTTTACTATGTAGTTTACCAACAATATAAACAATGCATCTTAGGGAAAAGAAATACATAATATACATAAATATATGTATATGTATATAACATACACTTACACAAATACATTGTGTGTGTATATTTATATAAAATATTAAATTCTTTATCTCTATCTATCTATCTATCTATCTATAATCTACTGATCGATCTATCAATCAATCAATCAATCAATCAATACATACATACATACATACATACATACATACATACATACATACATACATACATACATATAAATCTGACCACATACTAACAAATATTACTGTAAAGGGTTTTTTTTTAAAAAAAAAAACAGATCTTATTTTCCACAAATCGTATTGGATACATGGACATTTACAGGAGAGAGTGAAGGGAGGCAGACAATGGAAATTGTGAGATGATGTTATTACACAAATGTTGCAAGCAATGCGCCTGCATGAGTTGTGAAGTATGTATGTAATGGGGTCGTTTGCCTGATAATCTGTATTATTATTTTAACGTCATGTTTTGCTGCAGAGACCTATGACTTGACATATATGCACCAAAGAGAAATTCTTTGCAATATATCATTGGAGCCTGTATAATAGGCCAGATCAAAACCAGTGTCAGATGTGAGACAGTACCCACAAAATAATTTCTATGCTTGACTCATTCATCTTCAGCAGTCTAGTTTTCAGAGCTCAGAAATAATAGCTAAGCTCTCATAGCAGTTGACTTGAACTAATCCAAATTTTGGAGCTGTTTTGATTACTAATTAATGTTTGTCTTTACTAAACCAGGCAGTGTATTATCTCAGCTAACAGAATTTATTTCTTTAAAGGAGATGGTAATGGATTCATGAGATAAGAGACTGCAACAGAGCTGAAACAACATTTATATCATGGCACACTTAGTCTAAAATCAAAATAAATGTCTCCATAATAATCAGTGATGTGCTGTTTCACCCATTTACTGCACAAATTATCTATCGCATTGAGTATATACGAGTAGAGGAAAAAAATCTATTTTTTCTCTGACATAGTATAGGTTTATCTGATGGTTATAGCATTTCAGACTTCAAACAACTGACCAAAATAAACATATCCCTAGTGGCTTTCAACAAAAATCGAGAAGAGCACCTTATTAGGGCTTAACCAGCTTTTGACTACTGTGTGTAGACTTGTCTGTGGAGATTTTCAGTCATCCAGGTCAGGATTATCCCAAAGGTGCTTTTTCTAAAGGCAACTGGACTTTGTTTTTCCTTGAAGATGTTTTGCTTCTCATCGAAAAAGCTTCTTCAGTTCTGACAGTTCTTCAGTCAGGATAAAGAGAGGAGAAGTGAAACGTCTTCAAGGAAAAACAAAGTCCAGTTGCCTTTTGAAAAAGCACTTTGGGGATATGTGTAGGGTTCCATTTCATTTTATGATTTGTAAATCTGTGCATAGTGAAGTATGCATAAACAAATATATAAATAAATAAACAAGCACGCCATGGCAATATTTTGTTTCCGCTAAGCTCCCATGGCATTGATGTCCTCTCTTCCCCAGCCCATATGTTAGATGAGTGGAAGTCATCCTGTGTCAAGGAAATTTTTTTCCCCTGGTTCCAATCCAAGGGTAGCCATAAAGTAAATAAAATCTGTTAGGCTTTGTCATTCATTATACTGGAGAACTCAAGTGATTGCAGTCACTTGAAACAAAGGTAGGGATTGGAAACACTTCGAAACACTTGGAAGAACCACCATGTGTCTTTCTTGGTTTGGGGGTCTGACATCAATCGTGCCAAATTGAAGCATTCCGCTATCTGCATCTATCATATTCTCTGAGAGCTTTTAGGGAGGGGCTGCCTTCATCCTCTTTCTTTAACACACAATATCTGGACTGTTCTGTTTCAGCCGAAAAGACATTGAGGCGAGGCAGGAGTAACAAACACAACTCTTTATTGAGATCACGAACAGAACAGCACACAAAATGGCGTCAAGGCCTTTTATACTCCCTTGCAAGGGACAGCGTCAGCCAATCAATGCAAGGCTAGTCTCCCGCCTTGCGCATGCGCACAAAGCTGGAGACAGCCTGTCTGGTCCCGGGCAACCATGTGGATTGCCCGGGCCTTCTGCAGCCTCCTGAGCCTGCTGAGTCATTCAGCAGTCCCAGGACATAACATGGACTGAGTTGCTTCTTATTCCTCTGAAACGTACCCCTCCCTCCCTCCCTCCTGGGAATTGATCTCCTCACTGCACTCCATCACAATAATGACATTTTCATTTCAGATACATCCAGATTAATGCTTGATCCCGCTAGCTCATTCAGGGGTTTGCCTTCCTTGGTGGAATAAGTCCTCAAAGATATCGTTTCCATTGATAATTAAATTGAATTTAATTAAAATTATATGTATTATTCAAGGGACACCTGCTATAACATATTTTAGGTACCTGTTAAAAACTCATTCTTTTACCAAGGACTGAATATATTGTTTTCTTTCTCCCATCTCTCCACATGGAGTGAATATTTCATACAGTATTAATGATTATTTATTATATAATTTATCGCTGTTTCTATTTAAAAATGGCATTTGAAAATGGCAGCTAAGAATTAGTGTCTTCTGTATCTCTTTATCCCCATCTAGTGGCCATGCAGAGTTTGGCAGTCCAGATATGACAATGTTAGTTGCCATGAAGTCAATGTTGATTTATGGCAGTTCTGTGAACAGCTGTCCTGAACTCAGTCTTCAGTCAGGCAGCTAATTCTTGTTAGAGTGAAACCTCTGGTTGATGTAATTGTATCAATCCATTGCACTGCTGGTCTTGTCCCTTTGCATGTTCCTTCAACCCTGCCCAACATGTCTTTAGTAAAACAAAATTTTAACATCTGCTGGGTTTAGACCCTTACATATCTCAGCCAATCAGACTGAAACATGCTAGAATGCGTTCTCACCCTTCACACCACTCTTCCTACAGTTGTTTGGAAACTGTAATTTGCACAAAGTGCAAATTGATGGGAGTGAGGTTTTTTTTTTTTATATCTATAAAACATATAAAACTTTTTTTTAAATCCAAATGACTCCTGCTTATTGTATACACTTTAGTACAAGGTGGGAAGGATCGACAGTGGTGTGGCGTGTAGGTGAACAGGTAAGAAATTCCTAATTAATCAGATTAAATTGTTAGGAAGCATCCTCCTCATCATTTTGTAATAAGATTTATAAGCAGAAGGCCTTGTCTTAATTAGCAGATAGATGACAGATAGATAGATGACTGACAGACAGACAGATAGATGATAGAGAGATGATAGAGAGATAGAGAAATGGATGGATGGATGAGAGAGAGAGATACAGATAGATGAGAGGGGGGATGTCAAGCTGCATAGTGTATGTGTGTGCACAGAGATAGACAATTGCAATGCAGCTTGACTTTTCTATTTGCTCAGCCAAGATTACAAAAAAAAAAAACCTCCTTCCCCAGTTGCAGTGGTTTTCTTTTTCCTGCTCATCAAGAATCCCAGAGAGAACACAAAACTCAAAGACGTTTGTGTATCTTCCAACTCATAAACTGAAGGCCCTTCAACTTACATCTCCTGATGCAATATGGTGTTAATGTGTAGATATAGTTACATGCAAATAGTATGCACCAGGACTGAGAGCTGTAAGGAGTGCAGTCGGCAAGGAAGAGGAGATTTTTTTTTTCCCTTGAAGCAATCTTGACAACAAATACTGTTACAAAGCTGTGATTTAGAGAACTGGAACATTCTCATTCTCATCAGTAGGCCCATGTCTCTTCCTCAAGCTAGTAAGCAAGCAGAAGCTTCAGAATAACAACAACAACGATAATAATAATAATAATAATAATAATAATAATAATAATAATAATAATAATAATAATAATAATAATAATAATAATAATAATAATAATAATAATAATAATAATAATAATAATAATAACAACAACATAATAATAATAATAATATAATAATAATAATAATTAATAATAATAATAATAATAATAATAATAATAATAATAATAATAATAATAATATAATAATAATAATAATAATAATAATAAAGTTGGAAGGGACCTTGGAGGTCATCGAGTCCAACCCCCTGCTCAGGCAGGAAACCCTATACAATTTCGGACAAATGGCTGTCCAGTCTCTTCTTAAAAACTTCCAGTGTGAGCATTCACCCTTCTGGAGGCAGGTTGTTCCACTGGTTAATTGTTCTAACTGTCAGGAAGTTTCTCCTCAGTTCCAGGTTGCTTCTCTCCTTGACTAGTTTCCATCCATTACTTCTTGTCCTGCCCTCAGGTGCTAGTTTGGAGAATAGCTTGACTCCCTCTTCTTTGTGGCAACCCTGAGATATTGGAACACTGCTATCATGTCACCCCTAGTCCTTCTTTTCATTAAACTAGACATACCCAATTCCAGCAAACGTTCCTGATATGCTTTAGCCTCCAGTCCCCTAATCATCTTTGTTGCCCTTCTCTGCACTCTTTCTAGAGTCTCAACATCTTTTTTACATCGTGGTGACCAAAACTGGATGCAGTATTCCAAGTGTGGCCTTACCAAGGCATTGTAAAGTGGTATTAACACTTCTCGTGATCTTGATTCTATCCCTCTGTTAATGCAGCCCAGCACTGTGTTGGCTTTTTTGGCAAGATAGGAAAGGGTTAAAAATGCCTTCCAGCATGCTGCAGTCTCATTGATTGAAACATATAAGGAGATAAACCCAGCAGATGTTTGCATTTTTTTAAAGCAAAGCATGTATGTTTAAAGCAAAGACAAAATTAACAGAGTATCTTGTTTATCCCTGCCTGGCTTGCCAAGAACGCTCCACATAGCTAATAATACTGTCTTTTATAACTCTTTTTTTCCTACTATATTTAATATATTTTAATGCCTTCTTTATGCTTCTGTTTGGTTCTGCCCTCCTAATCTACCAGTTGTAGCCAATATCGGGGCAGGTGCTACTTTCCTTGCGTGGCACAATGACTGTTATTTTTAAAGGACAGTTTCTAGAACTTTCACCCTTGGCCACTGATCATGGACTGTTCTGCTTTGGGAACAGAGATATTATGGCTTATTACCTCAGGATGAGTTCCTATTTTAATGGCAAATACCGTACCAGAGACAGAAGCATAGAGATTTATCCTGGCACTTAATATTTTAGTGCCTTGCAGGAGATTTATTTTTACAACTGGTCCCAGCAATATCCTGCTCAAATCACCTGGGAATACATACATAATCCAAACAGCATGCTGAAGGCCTTATGCCACTACTCAATGGCTTCTATTTTATATGATGAAGTTTCATGTGCTGGCAGGTTGCAAAGAGAGCTGAAGCCAGCCAGAAATATATTCCTGCAGCATTATGTCATAGACAAGAGAGAGGAAAGGAAAGAAGGAAGGGAAGGGAAAGTGAAAAAGGAAAGGAGTCCTGCAATCTAAGTAATTATTTTTAGAAGCAGATATGATTTAGAAGCTTCGCTACCAAAGGCTTAAGGTTTAAGGTTAAAATAGGCCCCAAGTAGGGCGAGAGAAATTACAATTTGCACTCAGAGCATTCTCCCCACTGCTGTGTGCTACTAAAGTTGTCTCTCGTGGTATCTGCCTGGCAGGGCTGGCTCACTCTAGTTTCCATTCAATTAAACAATCGTGATGACATACATCCCAGAATCATAGCACTAAAATGGCATTGAGGTCATCCAATCCAATCATTCCTTACACAACTGCATCCACTTAGGGAAGAGGCCATTTCAACCACTGCAATCATGCCTCTACCCAATACCTGAATCCCATGTTATATCACCTAGATCATGAGTGTCAAACTCACCGCGTCACGTGACGTGTCGCAACGTATCGTGACTTTTTTTGCATTGCCAGAGCTGGGGTGGGCACAGCCTCCGCATCATGCAACCGGTCCGCGGGCCGGCAGTTTGACACCCCTGGCCTAGATGATTGTCCAGACATAACATCCAGTGAAGAAGAGTTCATAATCTCTCTGGGTGATTGAGTCAAGATCCAATTGTTGTTACCAGTAGGAGATTTTTTTCTTAACATTCAACTAGTGTTTGCCTTCCTGCTTGCTGTATGTCTGGCATTCTGTCAAAATAGAAGAGTTGTTGAGTGTTCTTTTTCTATGTGATTCCTCCGATTGTGTCTTCTTCAGAGGTCTTGTATAAAGACTAAACATACTGTACCTCAATCTTTCCTCCTAGGTCTTATCATTTCCCTGATCATCTTTATTGCCCTTTTTTTGCATCTGTTCCAATGTGTTCAAAGCTTTCTTTCTTCAGAGACCAAATGCAACTCAGAACCTTACTATTTTGCTGCACAAAGTAGTCCTTCAACTGTGCCAAGGAAGGGTTATTTGAAAGGTAGGATCAGTGTTAAATACTAAATGATGTGGTCATGATACAGCTCAGGGTGAACCAACAGAGCTTCCTAAATGTAATCAGAAAATAGATAACTCTGGTCCAGTCATCCAATTACTGATAGCAGCTTCAGATCCTTAGAGGCACATCATCAGGTAAGGAATCAAAGATCTGTGAAAATGAATCCATTAGATACGAATAGAAGACTGAGTGAGGAGATAGAGTTCCATTTCCTTATCCAAGCCAGTATTACCTCAAGTTCTGACTTTAATAAAAGCATTAAAATGTAATACTTTTATTCTGCTTTTCGGCAAGAAAATAGCTTACAAAATGAAATGAAAATCTCTGAAAACTGCATCAAAAATATAGCAGACAATATTAAAAGAACAGATCAATAGGTAGCTGTTGGTTACTGCTCTAATATATACAACCTCTCCTGAGATGGTCTTCTAATGAAGATTATTGTGTAGTGACTTGATCATCCTTCCCATTCTCTTTTGTGTTTCCTCCCATTTATCTTCAGATTTCTTCTACTTCTGTTCTCAGGATCTTGACTAACTTGGGACCTTTTTGACTTTGATTGCGGCAATGGTCACAAATGTTCATCGCATTATTATGTATGAGATTTGAAAAGATTGAGGAAAGAAATTGTGGCTTTGTTGCATGCTTTATACTTAGTTTGCTGCCATTGTCTTCTGGCGAGTATTCCTGATTCCTCACTTCACGTTCCTCACTTGATCATAATCCAAAACAGGGCCATTCAGGCTGTTCAGGCTACACCCATATTTCATTACATTACAGGGCTTTTCAAGTTAGTCCTCCAGTCTCATTTTCTTATGCACACATACACGGATACACCCACAAACACACACACACACACACACATGTCTACCAGGTCTTGTTTCTCCCTACAGCTGTGCTTGCTCTTTACATTCTTCTCCTTTTCTGTTTCTCTTTCTTTTCTGGTTCGAAGTTTGTAGACCTGGGGTCCATGACTCTGGAATCAATTCTCTATGAAAGTTTGATGACTTTTAAGGAAGAGTATTGATTCTTTTGAAGTCTGGTGTTGGAGAAGACTCCTGAGAATATCTCCTATATCCAGGAAAACGAACCAATGGCTCGTCAAACAAATCAACTCAGAGTTCGCACTCAAGGCACAAATGACCAGACTTAAGTTATACTACAGTACTTTGAACAGATTATGCAAAGATCTAGTTCTCTGGAAAAGGATCTAATGCTGGGGACGGTGGGAGGAAAGAGAAGAAGAGAATGACCAGCAGCAAGATGGATGGACTCAGTTACAATGCTGATGAGTATACTATTGGAAGACCTGAAAGACCCAATTAGGGATACATCATCATGGAGAGAATCTATCTATGTGATGGCAAGAAGTCAAAATGACTTGATGGCACATAATCAATCATTACCAAATCATTAGTCTATTTGACCAATGTATTATTGCAGAACCTGGTTATTTTACCTTAATCTCATTAATATTAATAGTTTTCAGGTTGCATTTGTCTTACATTAAGAATCTACGTATGGCTACAAAGGGCATTTCTTTGTATAGTTATTTGGTTCAATTTGTTTTAGTTGTATATATTAGTTTTACTGGGTTGGTTGGTAAGTTGCAAACTAAATTTGTTGCATGGAATTTTGGAACTGTTGTGTTTCCTTTAGTTTTGTATGGTGCCTAGGTAAAGGTATGTGATTAATTGCTATTATGAAAAAAATATTTTACAGACCAACACAGCCTGGTTTTAGTCACCATAGATGTAATGTGTCTAACCTGATCTGCATGCTATAACTTTCACTCTGGAGCACAACATAGAATTTTGTTGACTAAAAATGCATATCCATCTACATCTGCAAAGGAGCTGAAGAAGATAAAGTACAAACTTTGTAATTGTGCCCTCTAGTTTCTATCATAGGTCTTGACTCCACCCAGTGGCAACACAGAGCAAATAATATCCATTAACTGCAGCCTGTAGGCTCAACTACAATGCAGATCAAACTTCGTTGTCCTAAAACACACAAAATTGTTGTTGCTTCTACAAAAAAAAAGGGGGGGGGATGTTAGTTTTTTTCTAGATCAACTTCCGGAGTACTTTATATCAAACTGTTGAGTGTGTTCATTTTAGTTAATTTGTTTTAAATTTTTAGAATCTTCTTGATCTCAGTTACTTGGAAATTGCTTTGAGGTTGATTCATACGACAGGTTAATTGACTTACTAAATTAACCCATTTTCTGAGTTTGCACAGTAGACTGAACCAAAAATTGAACTTTTATCCCTCCAGATGGCATTGGACTAGGGCTCCTATCCTCTTTATCATCCATTCTGTGTCAAGACATAGAGATGTTCAATAATATCCAAAAGGCCCAAGTTTTCCAATCATTCCCCTAGGACAACGGACTATAAAATATACAGTGGTTCTAAAACGCAATGAGCTTTTGCATGAAATAGTTCCATAGGCTTTTCATCTTCAATACTTTTTCATATCTGCGATTATCTATGATTACCGCCAGCTAGTATCCCTCAGAAACTGTAGAACTTTTCATTCCACCAGTAAAGGAGAATATTTGTACTTCAGGGTTGAAATTAGGGGTTCTTGATGATGTTGTTACCTAGTTTGGGTAATGAAATGTCTGCAAGAAAACAGCCAAACTTAGAGAGCACCAAGGACCCCTCACGTTTTCATTCTCCTCATGAAAAACTGAGAAAGCCACTTGGCCTTCATTTTTTGCACCCTAATAAATTTTATATCCACTGTCCCTGCTGTAATGCCCTTTCCACTCTTAATTATGACCACACAATTGGCACCTCTGGAGTACAGAGACGTAATTCCCTTGGCAAACAAGAACCTAGCACCATCTCAGGCAAGTAATTCAGAAACCACTTAAATTATAATTATTCACTTTATTCCATTAAATTGTTACAAAATGACGCCAGCTTGACCAGGTCAAAGAAATCACCTTGCAAATGTATGTGGTGTTTTAGGGTGCCTTCTTCAAAACTATCTGAAACTTGTGAGATCATAAAGCTCTCATAAGATTTCATATCCCAACGTATCCCAAGCTCTAACACAATCTGACATAGTTTGTCAAAACCTTGTGAGAGCTTGCATTAGGTTTTTGGCATCCTTCCACATGACTTCTGGCAACAGTCAATTGTTTGGGGGCAGGGTATACATTTGGTAAGTAAATAAATGCAGTTAATAACATTTCCCTACATGTGGTTCTCACAAGAGAGGTGGGTTAAGATGTTTAGTCTGGAAACATTATAACTGTAATTTCATTGTGTAAAACTGTTAGCACCATTTCGAAGGGAGGAAGGGTGGTGTTGGGTTCCAGGAGAACCTTGTTGCTGACTTCTTGCTGAAGACTAGAATCTGTAATCCAGTCTCTCTGAGACAGAGCTTGGAGGGCAATAATAGGATGGAGCCACATTTGTTAAGAAGTTCAGGGCCTGTCTATCCATAAAAATGACAGCCCACTTGTAGCAGCATCCTCTGAGGCTGATCCATTTGTTTTACAATATAAATTTTCACCCTGCAATATAGGAGCGGGATGGCTTTATTGCAAGACACAGAGAGGGAAAAATGTTACATTTGCAAATCAATGAAATGGATGAGAAGATGCAGCCTACGCTGCCAATAGCAAATATGGAGAAAGCAAGCCACTAGCTTATTCTGCCCCAACTAATTTCACTTGGCAAACAGCGGAGTGACTTGGCAAAGGCAACAGAATAGCATTCATTCCACAATGAGTGAAGAGAGAGATGACATTTGAGAGTACAGATCTGTGGAATTTAATATCTTAAAACTATGGTTGCTTTGGAAGTGTCAGATTGTGTAATGATTTAACAACAATTTATATAACTCACAGCTTTTTCCAAATAATGCCAGCTGGAAGTGTTTGTGCTGTTAAAATACATCTTGAAACTTCCTTTCTTCTTTGCATGTTCTAATTGGGGCATCTATGGAGCACAGAAAAGGTATGTGAGTCACATCTAAGTTGTTTCATTGCTTGGTGCTCAGCCACAAGCCACCTAGGTTAGAATGTACTATCTGACACAAAGAATTGAAGAACTTCTAGATCAGGGGTCCCCAACCCCCGGTCTGTGGACCGGCACCGGTCTGCGGCATGCCAGTAACTGGTCCACGCAAACAAGCAAAGCCCCATCCGTGGGACGCAGGCAGCACATGAAACCACGCACCCTCCGATCTGCGGAAAAACCTTTCTCCATGGAACCAGTCCCTGGTGCCCAAAAGGTTGGGGGCCACTGTTCTAGATCATCCAAACTAGAACTTAATTACACTAATGTAATACCCCAAAATTTGAACCAAGACAGATTCTGATGATGTAATATTAATCATCTTTCAATGCCAAATGTCAAAGTCTATGATTTCAGGTCTACTACACTTAGTACTCTCTACTAGTCTTGCTTAGTATTCTCAGTGGATTTTAAAGAGGATGCTCTTATCTATTACTGTGCATGTGTATTTCAGGCACCAACAAAACTAGCCATGTGATTCCTTAGACATAGACATAGAATTATAAGGCTGGAAGTGACCCTGGAGTTCTTCTAGTCTCACCTCCTGCTCGAAACAAGAGACTTTACACCATCCTGGACAAGTGAATTTTTGAAAACCTCCAGTGATGAAGCACCCACAACTCCAGGAGGCAAGCTGTTCCATTGATTAATTGTTCTGATGGATCAGCATTCTCCATGCCCTCTGTCTCGCACCACCTCCTTCAGATCTGCCATAGTCACCCCAATGTCATCCTTTATAGTGTCCAGCCACTGATTGCTCCCAGCATGATTGCTTTTTGAGTGAGCCAGCTCGCAAGACTTGACCAAAGTTTGACAACTTCTGTTTGGAGACTTTGGCTTCAAGTGATATTTTGGTGATATTCAATCTAGGACTTCTTTGTTTGTTATTTATGTTATGAGCCATGGTGGCACAGTGGTTAGAATGCAATACTGCAGGCTAACTGCCAACTGCCAGCAGTTTGATCCTGACCGGCTCAAGGTTGACTGTCTTAGCCTTATGACTTAGCAATATGCTGACTCTGTAAATCACTTAGAGAGGGCTGTAAAGCACTATGAAGCAGTATATAAGCCTAAGTGCTATTGCTAAGTGCTCTTTTTGCAGTCCATAGGATATGTAATAGTCACCTCCAGCACCACAGTTCAAAGGCGTCTACCCTTCTCCTATCTGCCTTTTTCAGAGTCCACATTTCACAGCCATAAGTAGTAACTGGAAAAATTATTACATAGCTACCTTTCTCAAAATCCAGAAGTTGAAAAAAATCACTTCAACTCCCAAAATTTTCTTTTGGAGATGTTTGGCGATGTTGACTGGGAGATGAAGCACCTCTGGTGGGAATGACTATCCAGAGTATCACTGTAGCATTCCTCTTCCATAACACCCAAATGACTTTGAACTGTTTGTGATTTAAATCCTCCATTTCCTTTATTTTCAATTGGCCATATCTCATTAAGAACATAATGCAGCTTGTGAAAACATGTCCTGGAGTAGCATTACTACTGTCTTGGGATTAGGGTTTTTTAACTAGAGAGAGACTTCCAGAGTCAATTTACAGTAATGTCAAGGAGCAATAAATACATTGGTGATGGAACAGGATGGGCACGAGAGAGATGGGGAACTACATGCTGATAGGAAAACATCAACAAATAAACTTTTTGTGCTCGTAATTAGACACACAAGATTATTATATGTTTAATTGACTAAAGTGACAATTTGGAATTACATCTAGTTGCATTTAATTGGATTTGGAACCTCCAGAGAGAAAGAAACTGAGAGGAGTATTGGAGGAGTTACCATAAAAAGCAAAGTGATTTTCTGAAGTCTGTTAAAGCTTGCATTAATATCCACTGCACAATAGTTTTTAATATCCTCCCAGCCTAATAAGAGGAACTGGCAGTTGTTGCAACACTTGGGATACTAAAGCATATTTAATTAGTTGCAGCATTTGCAATCTCTCTCCCTTCCTCCCATCGGTCCATTCCATAATTTCTACTGTAACATAATCAAAGGTGAACTACACTTGACTTTGCCACAAGGTTGAGATATTCTCTGACACAATCTTCACACTGTGAATCTATGTGTGCATAAATTCTGCCTGTATACAATGCGATGGGTCCCTCCCTAAATACTTTAAAGTGAAGCAAATTAAACATTTGGGGGATAGACAAAATACTTGCATATTCACAATGCACGTAGAAACACGTATCAAGTGCCAGGAGAATAATGGCGCACATTTTGCTATCTCATAAGACTGTGTTTCCATGGAGGTTATTGGTTTTAATAAGCACAACTATGAAGACACACTATTATGAACAGATCCTTTTTATAGAGATGGGCAAAGGAAGTGAGTGGGAGGGAGGAGTGCCTAGGTTGTCAAAAATGAACAGAAGAATGTTCTCAAGTGGACCAGGACAGGATCTTCTGGAGAAGAAGGAATTATCTTGGGGAAAGGGCTATTTTGGATATGAAAGTTTTATTGTGGCCCTATTGAACACTTGTGGAAAACTGCATAACTTAGAGTGCAATGAAGAAACCTAAGGGACTCCTACACCCATGGTTAATAGTTCCCATTCCTATTTTAGTCTGGGTTTAACTACCATCATCTAAAGTTTTTTTGATAGAGTGATATGGGATAGGCCCCAAAACTATACTTCCATAAATACAACAATAAATAAAATAAAGATGTCAAAGTACAAAACTTAATCTTGGATCCCAGAATCAAACCAGAGATGATGAACCATCAACCCTCTCTTAAGCCAGATGTCCCTGAACTAAGATCCCAAACATAAGATCTCATAGCCAGATTTTACTAAATGTCAAAAAAAGGAAACTTCCTGTTTCTCAGTTACCATATTCACATGATATACTTAATTGGGTCCTGTTGGAATCATGAGTTACAGAAATGGGTTTTCTTTAAGAATTCTTTCTTTCTCCCTGTCTTTCTCTCCATTGTATATTTTGTCCCTGCCTTGGGGTGATGAAAAAGGGAAAGAAAAGATGATGCTATTCCTGGTTGTGCTAACACTACTTGGAACATCATGGAAAATCCAATGGTTCAATTAAAGAACAGCAGAAAATGACAACCTCCCAGTCATCTTCGTAACTACTAGGAAGCCATCAAAGAAAGCTGTTCCCTATTTGAGCAGTTATCTGTGATTATCAGCCACCAGCACACAGAGATTTCTCCCAGGATAGCTTCTAACTAAATTAGCCATGTTGTCCAAACACAGCTAGAAATGGTTCTCTAGTTTAGGGGGAGAAAAAGACAAAAGCTGTCCATCAGTGGTGGATACCCTTTCAGTTTTGTCTTATTGCTACACTTTCTCCATTGACAAAGGGACAGGACAAGAGAACCAATTCAATGGATTAGATTTTGCATAGCAGATCTCCTAACTTCTACTCTGATAGTTCCATAGTTTATATACTTTATGTCTTATGCCTTTATGTCATAAACATTACATTTGTGTATTCTTGTTTTTCTTCTTGCTACCCTTTAATATGTTCCATTTTCTAATTCTGTTGTGCCACTAGAAGCACCATGATTGCTGACTACACGTACTGGCTGTCTGGAGGAAGAGACCAGCATACCAGCAAGCTCATCAAACTGTATTGGCAGGTAAAAATGAATGGCCTAACTAAGAGAGAGGTGCCCCCATTGCTCTTCAAATCCAGATGAAGGATTGGTGTTTAAAAGACTGCCAGCTAAGGTAGCTCTGGGACTTATCAATCAGAAAGCCATTATATATGGCAGCAACGTATTTATAATGAAGGAGATTTTTTTTCCCTAAGACTAATTTTAAGGGGGGGAAATCAAGGTTGTTAGTCTTGACACATAATTCAGTTTTACTGAGTATAAAAAAAATTCAACATTGATAGAAACACACACACACATGCACAGACATAGATAAAATTCAGTTATAGTAGCTTCAGCTCAATTTTTCTGAAGTTCCCTCTTGCACTTTTGCTAGCCATAAAGCTATTCATATAGCAAGTCAAGCTTTCTGCTTCATCAAGAAAACAGTTTTGAGAAAGTTGAATTTTGCAAGCAACAGTCTATTTTGCCCTTTCCAACCCATTATATGGAACCAGTTATCTAGCAGGTTTCACACATCTCTGAATGAAGCGACATCATTTGTTGTAATTTCAATATATCCAAAGGTAGAGTCCAACATGTATTTTGTACCAGAATAACAGCCATTGTTATTCAGTCATTCAGTTGCTTCCAACTTCTCTTAACTCAATACACATCATTTACCAGGACTGTCAGTGAGTAACTCAAAAATATTTGAGTTTTCATGGGCTCATGCTCACCTAATCCATCTCATGTCATGTGCGAGGAACCACAAGGTTCCAACACAAGTTAATCAGAGTGGTATGTTTATTCTTCCTCACTTATGGACAGGATTCTTGCCAGACTAAAGTACTCAGTACTGAACTGCTAGATTTAACAGAATAACAGAGTTGGAAGGGACCTTGGAGGTCTTCTAGTACAACAACACACTGCTCAAGCAGCAGCCTATACCATTAGCACTATGAAGTTTAGGGAGGGTATCTTTCTTCCTTCCCCATGAACTTCAAGGCTAGCTAGCTTTTTCCATCCTCCCCTCAACTTAGCTCCAGTTCCCACCACAACCTCCCACAGAAATGGGAGGAAAGAGGAAGAATAACAAAACCCATGTAGAACTTATATCAGAACATTCAATGCATGCAGGAAAGGGTGGGACTTTTAATATGAGCCTTTGATGCTATTTTCATGATTCTGACCAAAGCCACAACTATTGTGAGCAACCACACCAGTGATAGTATTTAACCATCTTGTATTTTGTTGGCCTTTTTTTCAATGGCCTTCAAGTTTTTCAAGTGCCAAGATCTGTCCAGTGATTCTTTCATTCACATTATTTATCAAAAATATTTATGTTCCAGGGTCCTTATTAGTGATTTCAGTCAGCAATCTGTGTTTACTTCCTCTAGTATTGAATGATTTGTTCTTTCTGTGGCACAGCAATTTTTTTCCAGCAGCACAATCCAAAGGCATCCATTCTTCTTCACTCAGCCTCTTGATGGCCCAGTTTTCATAGCCATGTGCTACACTGAGAATATCATGGCCCGGACAATAACTTTTTTGGGTCAATGTGGTATCTCTCTGCTTGTGTTATTATCATTATCCCAAGTTGCAGGACATATTTTTATATCATGGCCACCTTCACCATTCCTATGAATTTTTGAGCTTAGGAAGGTCAACTCAGTTACTCCTTAATCTTACCAAAAAAAAAAAAACCAGAGCTGGAAGAGATTTTGGAGGGCTTCTAGTCCAACCCCCCCCCCCCCGCTCAAGCAGGAAACCTTATACAGTTTAAGACAAGTGATTGTTCAATCTCTTCTTAAAAACCTCGATTGATGGAGAACTCACAATGTCTGAAGCCAAGTCTTCTTTTTCTCCTATTTGTATTGGATTAGCATTGCCTGTTGACATAATGTCGGTTTGTTATTGTGATGGTTTTAATGTTAAGCAGCAGACTAGTTTGCCCTTACTTATTTTATCCTGAACAAGATATTCGTGGCTCCCAGTTATCAAACTGATATTGCAATGGTATGTAGGAATGATCTTCGGGGGAAGAGATGCTGCCTAGAAAACAATCAGATAATAGAGGGCATAGCCTGCAGTTGCATAAGGGGCTGGTGTCCTATGGCATATTTTTCAGCTGCTATATGGGTTCTTTTGTTGTTTGGTTAGGTTTCCTATGATGGATAATCTGGCTGATCTCCTAATTTGTCTGTTTTGTATGCCATCTCATAATTGTGACTCTGGGTAGCAACCATACGATTAAAACAGCAAAAAAACAAAGCAGCAATATAATAATAATGGTGCCCAAGGACAACATGTCTAAATCCATACATCCACCATATTTGTCAAGGGGAAAAAAAGCATATTGACAAACTCATCTAGCCTGTAGGTCCCATATCTGAAGAAACATCTACGTCCATGTTTCTCAACCTTGATGACTTTAAGATCTATGGACTTCAATTCCCAGAATTCCTCAGCCAACATGCTGGCCATGGAATTCTGGGAGTTGAAATCCATACATCTTAAAGATGCCAAGGTTGAGGAACACTGATCTAGGTCTTCGAGCATTTTTTGGGATTCACACAGTATGGAAAATAATAAAAATCCTAACGGAGGTCAGCATTAACCAAAGTTAACATTGTATACAATTGAATGCATTATATTTTTGGTTAAATATGCTATGCCAGCAGTTATAAAGTTGATATCACTGTGATTTCATGAGGCTACCTTTCATTGAGATACTCTGTTAGTCTAGCTACCATTTCAAGGCTATGAAAACAGCAAACTATTTTCTGTTTCAGAAGATTTATTTTTCTAGGCGAAGGAGATTTTATTTATAGTATCAAATGCAAGGAAATTTCATTGTTAATTGTTAAAGAGTTGTCTGAATAGGGGAGGGGCAGAGAAAGAAAGAGCCAGTAGTGAGTCATAGCTATAATTTATACCATTAGAGGGAAGAAGAGGGAAGCTTATAAATGAAATTCAGAAAACTGACAAAAGAGCGAGTGGAGTAGAAGATAGTTCATTATACTCTATTCCTTATGCTCTGTCTGAACATTTGTCAGAAGGAAGAAGCAAGGTTCTTAATATGGTTGGTGTCAGGATGAATCCAAAAGATAGCAGGAAGTGCAAAAAATGCTTGTGCAGCAGCGAGGCAGTGAAAAATAGGTTGTGCAAAACTTTGAGGCCCGATGAAATGCCTGCTGAGTAACCCTATTGAAGCCAATTTGTGTGTCATAGCAAAGACCAATGCAATGACTTTTCTGATGCTTCTGGGATTCTTATCAACAATGATGCAAGTTCACTTCTGTGTATAGAAAATGCTAAGGAACTTAAGCAGCATGATGGAACTCCTCTACTTTGGCATTGACATGAGTGCTGTGCCACTGAATGTTATCATCTCATTAAACTTGGAGCCTATCTGAGTTTCTCTGGGGTGTGATGGCTAATACTGATGTAGGCTTCTTTCACTTTCTCAATAGGGCCAGCCACAAGACTTTGCTTTTCTTGCTCTAATGCTAATGGTATATTTTATGAAGGTGCTGTCCACAAAACTGGGAATTCAAAGTTAGAAGCTCCATATATCACTCATAGTTGACCAGTCCAGATTACACTCCTGGACCCAGTCTTAAAAGTTCTGCATAACCTGGGCAAGTTTAAGCCTCTCAGCAGTGAGCGAATGGGTGCCAGGTTAATGCAGTTGTGTTCCAAACATTTACTACTTTTAAGAAATTAAGAGATAGGAACAGTAATGGCACTTAGACTTATATACCATTTCATAGTGCTTTATAGCCCTCTCTAAGCAGTTTACAGAATCAGCATCTTGCCCCCAACAATCTGGGTCCTCATTTTACTGACCTTGGAAGGATGGAAGTCAACCTTGAACCGGTCAGGATTGAACTGCTGGCAGTCGGTAGAATTAGCTTGCAATACTGCATTCTAACCACTGCACCCACCACAGCTCTTCACCACAATTGAATACCACAAAGACCATGTTCTTTATACCATCCTCCATTCCTAAAGCTTCTCTATCTTTGTGGCATTATAGTCCACTGTGCCTACCTTCTTCTGGTTATTGCCATGAAGACACAACTTTGTTATAATAGAGTCCTGCTTAGAAGACACTAAGATTTGCCAATGTGCTTTGCCCATGCCAGCTGTCTGTTCTTCCAGGTAAACCAGACAGGAAACACAAGTAGATGAGTTAATTCTACTCTGTTGCCAGGATACATTAACAGAATATTTCATGTCTGAAGGTGCAAATCTCCCATTGCATCTATTCACCTTGTCCTTCAAGGCCATTCATATATACCATTACACTGGCACTCCACCGAGGCTAATCATGAGCTGATTCTGCCCAGCACAAGTCAAACTTATCTATGTCAACCTTCTTGGCACGTCACAGAAAAATAGTGATTGGAGCTAGGAAAACTACCCTGCTCTCCCAGGACACATTAGCTGGCATTCTTCAAGTAGCATGCCAAGCCTAACATTCAGAAAAACAAGTAGAAGGGGAGAAGGAACTTATTTTCTCTAGTTTTTTGGAATTTCTATTTTTTTTTTCAGTTGGAACAAAAAGCTTAAGACTCTGTTGTGATGAAACTGTTGAGGATATCCAGCTGAAAGCTGTCAGGAGAATGGTCTCTAAAGATTTGTTTATGTATTTATTTATGCATTTTAAATTAAATTATTTACTTCAGTTTATATGGCCCCCCACTTGCAAGCAATTCTGGGCAGCTAATAACAATCAGAAAAATGCAGGAAAAAAAATGAAAAGAACATAAAAAGAAGATTTGTAAAATCTACTATCCCTACTGTTTTCATGCTTGTCTGCCAAAAACAAACAAACAAGCAAACAAAAAACAACAACAACACCAAAGCAGCTGTAAGGGTTTTGATGGTTTCCCATTATATCTTACAGCCACTTTCTTTTCAAACTGAATCTCTGTTGAAGGCAAATTGCCCTCAAATTTAGAAATGTAAATTCAATCTGAATCATAGCTCTCAAAGATCAAGGCCTGTTCGTACGCATCAAGTTAAGGCTTGTTGGATAAGAGAGAAAGTAAAGTCTGCACTCAAAGTTGGAAGCTCCATGGTATGGTAAGTACAGGTAGTCCTCAATATACCACCACAATTGAGCCCAACATTTCTGTTGTTAAGTGAGCTTTCTTGCCAGAGTTGATAAGTGAATCACTGCAGTTGTTAAGTTAGTAACATGGCTGTTGAGCGAATCTGACTTCCCCGGTGACCTTGCTTGTCAGAAGGTCGTCAAAGGTGATCACATGACCCCGAGACTCTGCAACCGTCATAAATAGGAGTCAGTTGCCAAGCGTCTGAATTTTGATCATGTGACCGTGGAGATGCTGCAACAGTCGTTAAGTATGAATAATGGTCATAAGACACTTTTTTCAGTGCTATTGTAATTTCAAACAGTCACTAAATAAACTGTCGTACCTATATAATTCAACAAGATTAACTATTTCATGGGAACCTAGTGATATCCGTCTGAATTTAAAGGTCCAAACCCAGTTATATAACGTTAGAAAGACACAACTAGTTGTGGCAATTAATAAGATTTCTAGCTGCCCAAAAGACAGTAAGTTAATATCTAGCATCTTGATGGTTCTGCAATCGTCGGTGCTAGATAAACGTGATATAAATTGAAACTCAGACCATTGAGAAACAGTTGATAAGTGTTGCCTTGAGTGAGATATGGAAGTTGTACAGAGAGGTTGTAAAGAAAAAGGGACAAATTTTCCCAGATGAAACTGGAAAGGCTGCTGAAGTCCATAAAAAGACTGGCCTGTGTTCTTGGTGTCTTTAAGATATGTAGATCTTAACTTCCCAAATTCCCCAGCCAGTATGGGTTGAAGGTCACACATCTTAAAGCTGCCAAGGTTGAAAAACACTTTGTTAGGTAACATTTCCAGGCCAAATACCATCTTCTAAGCCAAGGTAAATTTGGGAAAAGAGGGTCAAGACGGAAATGAACTTAAGATTAAAAACATATTTGCTTTAATACCAATCAAAGCTGGGCTTGTTCAAAGGTACTGTGGCCAGCTTCAATTTTTGGGCGATACTCATGTAGAAGTACAGTATATAAAGACCAAGTTCTATTTGCATTATTACATTTGGAGACCTGCCATTTCATTCAAAGTAAACAGTATTTCAGGGTCTGAAAGCATTTATTAATATACTATCTCAATGTTAAGGTAATGCCAAAAATAAGATGTCGTATCTTTGCATGCTTATGATTCTGTGTAACCAAAGCAACAGCACTGATTATAGACTCTTTTAGCTAGCAAACCGCTTACTTCAGAATTCTTTTATTAAAAAATTGTACAGAGCTACCGAGAGAAATACTGCAGACTTGAGAAAGGACATGGAAAAGAACTTTAACACTAAGAATTATGTCTAATTGTTACAAATTGTTTGTGTGTGTATGTGTGTTTAATAAAACTGAAAACAATAAGAATAAGTATTTGTTGGGGGGAAAATACTTCTTTTTGGCTGTTGTGCTTTCTTTATAGCAGAATCAATCATGGATTACTCTGAAGAATGGATACTTAAATCTGTAACATAATTGATTTGCATTACCCTCAAATAATGACACTTAGCCTTAGTGGCTTTGCTAGTTAATCATAGCTAATTGACCACATAGCATTGTAAAGTCACTTCATTTATTGCCTGATCCTGGATCAAGTGAGATCATCTATTTGTTGCTGCAAGTAAAGTGGTTCTAAACCAGGAAAAGCCCTGGTGCTAAACATGATAGAAAAAGGGTGACTTTGCCAGATCGTCACCAGATTTCTGTAGTATAGGTAGTCCTCGCCTTACGACCACAACTGAGCCCAAAATTTATGTTGCTAAGCGAGATATTTGTTAAGTGAATTTTGCCCTATTTTACAACCTTTCTTGCCACAGTTGCTAAATGAATCATTGCAGTTGTTAAGTTAGTAACACAGTTGTTAAGTGAATCTGGTTTCCTCATTGACTTTGATGTCAGAAGGTCGCAAAAGGGGATCCCATGACCCTGGGACACTGCAACCGCCATCAATATGAGTCAGCTGCCAAATGAGTGCATTTTGATCACATGATCATGGGGATGCTGCAACGGTCGTAAGTGTGAAAAATGGTCACAAGTCACTCTTTTCAGTGATGTTTTAACTTTAAATGAGCAGTTGTAAGTCGAGATGTACCTGTATTATGGCATATCCTTTACTGCCTCTCTCTCCTTCCCTTTCCAGCCACAATACTGACTTGTCCACATTCTTCCGAAATTTTCTGTGCTAGGGGATCCATCATCTTCCTTTTCAAGCTGTCTGGTTGATTAATTACTAGTTTGGTTGTTTTTCTAACTATGCTGTTTCCTTATCAACTTTGCCTAGATTCTCTTTGTGCCCAGCAGATTTTATTTCAACGTATTCTGCATCATAAAGAAGATCCATCTGTAACAGGTCTTTTCCCAAATCAATAAGTACAGACTGCTTTCTCTCTCATATCCCAGATTAAGTTGGTTTAGGTCAGTGATGGCGAACCTTTTAGAGACTGAGTGCCCAAACTGCAACCCAAAACCCACTTATGCATCGTCGAGCGCCGGGTGGGTGTGGCCCATTGGCTGGGCGTGGCCCATTGGCTGGGCGTTGCTGCGGTGGTAACGGCAGACTGGGTAGGACTAAAAAGTTCAATCAATTCCAACTTTGCAAGATCTTTTTTTTTCCTGCGAGAAGTTGAAATTGACTGATTGAACCTTTTTTTTTTTGCACACGGCGGCGGTGGCCTAAAGCGAAAAGGTTTTATAAAACCCAGATGAAGGCCTAGGACTGGGGTGACAGTGCGCGTGCCCACAGAGAGGGCTCTGAGTGCCGCCTCTGGCACCCATGCCATAGGTTCGCCACCACTGGTTTAGGTTGAAAGAGGAGGGCTGCTGTCTGCCATTGCAATCTGGACTCCATTGCAATAGGGATGACATGATAGCAGTGTTCCAATATCTCAGGGGTTACCACAAAGAAGAGGGAGTCAAGCTATTCTCCAAAGCACCTGAAGGCAGGACAGGAAGCAACGGATGGAAACTAATCAAAGAGAGAAGCAACCTAGAACTAAGGATAAATTTCCTGACAGTGAGAACAATTAATCAGTGGAACAACCTGCCTCCAGAAGTTGTGAATGCTCCAACACTGGAAGTTTTTAAGAAGAGATTGGACAACATTTGTCTGAAATGGTATAGGGTTTCCTGACTGAGCAGGGGGTTGGACTAGAAGCCCTCCAAGGTCCCTTATAACTCTGTTATTCTGTTGATTCCTTCCATCTGCATGCGAATAAATATTCATACTTCTTTCCACACCATGCATTCAGCTTACTGGGTTTTTTTTTTCTTCCTTCAAACCAAAATACCTTACTGGGGTCAGTAAGACATGTTGCTTTTTTGAGACAAAAGACAAGATGGTGCCACCTCCTCAGCCACCTACTCCTTTCCATATATAGAAGCTGATGGGGTGGACAGGTATGTCTTAATTCAGCACTGGCACTAGGAAAATCAAGGAGAGCAGGTAAACAGATTTCTTTCATTCTTGAATGCAAGTTTGCCCCATATTGCACTTTTCAATTTTATCTGAACAAGAATACATTTCCCCCATCAAAATCAGCATTTCCCCCAATGTGTGTGTGTGTGTGGGGGGGGGGGTTTGCTGCTCATTATGCAGAAAATCTGCAATTCTGCTGCATGTATAGAACCAACCAACCGCACAGGTATCCTCGACTTATGACAATTGGAACAGGACATCCAGTTATACGTAGTCCTGGTTTTAAGTCAAGGCACTCATGCCTTTCCACAGCAGTGGTTAAGCAAATGGTTAAGTGAATCACACAATCATTAAGGGAAGGGAAGGGTCATTAAGCAAACCCTTTTTTTTCTGAATGGGCAATTTTGGCAGAAAGCAGAAAAACAAAATATCACAAATCACAGTCATGTGACCACGAGATGCTGCAATCTGGTCGTAAATGTGGGCCTGTAGCCAAGACTGTAAGGACTATAAGGACCATAAGTTGACCAGGGAGAGGGGGAAGCACGATATTTGACAATGAGTAGAAATGGTTTACTCAGACCATAAAGTACCCATGCCATGGCTGCTGTAACTTTGAATTGTCCTAAAACAAAAGTCATAAGTTGAAGACTATCTGTAGCTGCTTGCTTGCTTGCTTCTTTCAGCCAGTTTTTCCTATACCTTTCTACCTCTAGGTCAGGGGTGTCAAACTGCCGGCTCGCGGGGCCGGATGCGTCACGCCAAAACTGCGCTCACCCCATTGCCGGCAATGGGAAAAAAGTCACGATACGTTGCAACACATCACATGACGTCGCAGGTTTGACACCCGTGCTCTAGATCACATGTGGACTGCATTTCCCAGAATTCCTCATTCAGCTATGTTGAAGGCCATAAGTCTTAAAGTTGCCAAGGTTGGAAACCCCAGCTCTAGATCAATGCTTCTCAAGCTTGGCAGCTTTAAGATGTGTGGACTTCAACTCCCAGAATTCTTAAAATGAAGGAGGTTGAGAAATACTGCTCTAGATCTACAACCTTTGCTGAGAGGAGACATAGTAACAACAACAACAACAACAACAACAACAATAACAATAATAATAATAATAATAATAATAATAATAATAATAATAATAATAATAATAATAATAATAATAATAATAATAATAATAATAATAATAATAAAGTTGGAAGGGACCTTGGAGGTCATCTAGTCCACCCCCCTGCTCAGGCAGGAAACCCTATACCATTTCAGGCAAATGGCTGTCCAGATGCTTCTTAAAAACTTCCAGTGTCCAGCTCCAAGCATTCACAGGTTCTGGAGGCAGGTTGTTACACTGATTAATTGTTCTAACTATCAGGAAATTTCTCCTTAGTTCTAGGTTGCTTCTCTCTTTGGTTAGTTTCCATCAATTGCTTCTTGTCCTGCCTTCAGGTGCTTTGGAAAACAGCTTGACTCCCTCTTCTTTGTGGCAGCCCCTGAGATATTGGAACAGTGCTATCATGTCCCCCCTCATCCTTCTCTTCATTAAACTAGACATACCCAATTCCAGCAGCCGTTCCTTATATGTTTTAGCCACCAGTCCCCTAATCATCTTTGTTGCTCTTCTCTGCACTCTTTCTAGAGTCTCAACGTCTTTTTTACATCGTGGTGACCAAAACTGGATGCAGTATTCCAAGTGTGGCCTTACCAAGGCATTGTAAAGTGATATTAACACATCACGTGATCTTGATTCTATCCCTCTTTTAATGTAGCCCAACACTGTGTTGGCTTTTTTGGCAGCTGCAGCACACTGCTGGCTCATGTTTAAGTGATTGTCCATAAGTAATAGTATAGTGAAAAAGCTCTTTTTTTTGCATATAAAATATCCCAGATTCAATCCAAGTAAGACCGGGAAACGGGGAAGCACCTTGGGAAGCAGCATCCTACCAGTCAAAATAATCTTGGAATAAATTGTCCAGGTGGATCCAATAGAACAGGGCTTTTCAACCAGTGGTACGGGTACCACCTGTGGTACATTGGCACCTGGCAGGTGGTATGCGACCATCCTAGAAAAGTGGTAGCGGGGGGGGGAAATGAGCTGAACCGGTGGCAGCACCGCACAAGCCTGAGCGAGAGATGGCTGGAGCTACAGGGCTGTCAGGGCTCAGTGGAAGCGCCAGGATCAGTGCTGCTTTCCAGCTGATCGGCGCTTCTTCGGGGCTGTCAGGGCTCAGTGGAAGCGCCAGGATCAGCGCCAGGCTCCAGCTGGAGCTCGGCGCTGATCCTGGCGCTTCTGCTGAGCCCAGAAGAAGCGCCGATTAGCTGGAATGTTGCAGCATCTCCAGTGTCTTGTGATTTACATTCAGATCCTTGGCAACTGATTCATATTTTTGACGGTCACAGTGTCCCAGGGTCATGTGAAGTGACCAAAACCTGCTGCAACCACCCAGCAGACGGGGGGAATAAAAACCAAACACCCCCCCACCCCACCCCACCCCCGCTGCCAATCCTCAACAGAAATGCTCACAACAATGAAAACCTCGGAAAGGAGGAAGAGCGCCACCGGGTGGGCAGGCAGGTGTCTTGCTCGGCTGTGGCTTGGGGGCCACTTTTTTCAGTGCCATTGTAACTTCAAACAGTCACTAAGCGAACTGTTGTAAGTCGAGGACTACCTGTACTTTATCACTTTTTTCCTTTTTTTTTTTTTTTTTTTGGTCATCAAGTTTTTGACACCTTGCTAGGGGACTGGTGGTACTCGGATGTTGCCATATCCTAAAAGTGGTACAATGGGTGAAAAGGTTGAAAAGCCCTGCAATAGAAGTCAGATTTGCAAGATGTCACTTCTTATGTTGTTCCTCCCCAGTGCTGACAGGCTTGGTCAAGCATCATTTCCTTCATCATGATCAAAGGCTTCTTCCGAAATGGAGCCATCTTTGATTGTTTATCAGATACAACCATTCGTTTAGTGACCGTTTGAAATTACAACAGGACTGAAAAAAGTGGCTTATGACCGTTTTTCACACTTACAACTGTTGCAGCATCCCCATGGTCACATGATCAAAATTCAGATGCTTGACAATCGGTTCATATTTATGACGGTTGCAGTGTCTCAGGGCCATATGATCTCCTTTTGCGAACTTCTGACAAGCAATGTCAGAATGGGGAAGCCAGGTTCGCTTAACGTGTTAGTAACTTCATAGCAGCAGCAATTCACTTACTAACTGTGGCAAGAAAGGTCGTAAAATGGACAAAACTCGCTTAACAACCGTCTCACTTAGCCACAGAAATTTGGGACGCAATTGTGATCATAAGTTGAGGACTACCTGTAGAGAGCACGATTCAGCTCCTTTCCCAAGCCATCACCAACCATGGATGGGGGAGGAAATATTCTCTGTAGCCTCGTCCAAGTGTTTTGTCTATTTTTTCATAAGTCTAGGTTATTTACATAGGATCTGAGCCCATGAGCATTGTTCGTGCATCCTAATCATCTCTTTGTAAGTCTGGATGATTTACACAGGCTTTGTTTGATGAAAGCTTCTCCTCTTTTGTTGTGGAAGAGAGGAAGAATCAGAGTCATAAGAAACCTTTTCTGCAGAATGTTGGCAGCAGCGTGGAAATCCTTGGCATTGTGCTTCTTCTCAATGGATGGCACAGACAGGTCCTACCTTCTGTTCCATAGGTGCTGAGAACGTCCCATTGTTTGCTAATTGGATATCTTGCCCACTTATTTCCAAAGCAGGAAAACACAAACTGCTGCACTGATTTCATTGATCCCAGGCCAGCTATATCTAATCTGGATATGCTAGACAAGCGCATGCAATAAGCAAAGTCTGTTGGATAGTAAGAAGGGGATTTTGGACTCAGTTTCCATTGGCACATGCTCCCATTACAGGTTCTCATGATCACATTGCTTTTATTCCAGAAGTGAATATGTAAAATGGCTAATTACTGGCTCATACTAGACTAGCATAAAATGATAATTTATGATATAGTTCGACCTACCTGTTGCTTTAGCATCTTGTGTGATCAACACCATCAACTTTAGCATCATATATTGAAGATGTGAAGAGTTGAAGAGGTGTAGAGTTCAACTTTCAGAATTCTTCAGCCAACCAAGCTGACTGGGGAATTCTGGGAGTTGAAGTCCACAATCTCAAAGTTGCTAAATTTGACAAAACACTGGACTAAATTGAACCAGGGAACTATTTTTACCTTGACTTACACACTGGTCTAAACTGTTCTGGCATGACTCTACAATAGAAATATTGCAATGCGTGCAATTTTGTGAGCAGGCAGGGCATATGCTTTACAAATGGATGTTATGGTGGATTTGCCTATTCAGAAAATGGCTTCCCTGTAACCAGAAAACTATCAAAAAATTTGAGAAATTTCTAGAGAGAAGAGATTAGATTTGCTTGGATTTGCTTTCTAATGAGTCTCTATCCTTCAGGCTGGGCTCAGTTACTTCTACAATAAATAAATATTTTCCTAGCAAGAAATATTTTCTTACATCTACGTCTTTTAACTAACCCTCCCGCTTAGGCAACTCCACCAGTGGAAGTGTTATTCTACTCATGAAACCTCACCCAATTTACATTTTTTTCCCCAGTTGTTGATGACTCTATGGAACACAACGCTCGGAAGGATTGGATATTGGGGAGAAATTTAGCCAGCCATAAAAATACAGGAAAGCCTCTATGATGTATATGTTGCATCAGTGTTTCGCACTTTTGCGGATTGAAGATTGTGGGAGTTGAAGTCCACAAGTTGCCAAGGGTGAGAAACCCTGGTTTAGATAATCAACCAGCCAAGTCCTTTTGACTTCTTCAACGCCAACCTCTTCTTTCTTTTCAAGACCCTTCTAGGAGCGATCTATAAGTCCTCAACTTATAACCATTTATTTCGTGACCATTCAAAATTTCAACACTGAAACAGTGACTTATGACTGTTTCTCACACTTATGACTATTGCAACATTCCATGGGTCATATGATCAAAATTCGGACACTTGGCATGTGTTTATGATAGTTGCAGTGTCCCGGGGTCATGTGATCACGGTTTGTGACCTTCTGACAAGCAAAGTCAATGAGGAAGCCAGATTCACTTAACAACTGTGTTATTAACTGCAGCAATTCGCATAACACCTGTGGCAAGAAAGGTCATAAAATGGGACAAAATTCACTTAACAACTGTCTCGCTTAGCGATGGAAATTTTGGGCTCAATTGTGGTTGTAAGTCAAGGACTATCTGTACTCTTCACCCTCACAGTGCAACCCAAAGGCATGACTGCAAATAAATGAAAGGGAATCTGGTACTTTAGGGTGCATCAAATTTCTATTTGTTCATTTTTAATTTAAAGAATCTTTAAAACTCAGGTGGGAAAAGGAAGCCTGGCAGGTATTATTGGATAGTAAGAGAGGGATTTGGGAAACAAGGAAGGAATACCTGGCAGGTATTGGCTAGGAGCATTTTGGCACAAGCAAGCAGCATCTTATCTATAGTTATCCACATCACATTAAAGGTGTGATTACAGAAGCTATTCTCATTTGTGATGAAACTAATATCCCCATGTAAATAAACTGCTGCTCTTCATTTCTACTAACTGTGGATGAACGTGCCCTGTTAACCAATTTTTCTGTCATGGCTTCTTAACGTTTCCTTCATTTCATCTCCAGCCCATGGATGAAGCAATTTAAGATCATATTTGAGTGTTCCCATTTTAAGTTGTCTCCTCCTCCTCCTCCTCCTCCTCCTCCTCCTCCTCCTCCTTTTGCCATGGATATATTTGGCACACTTTACCAATGATGTGATTGCTGACATGGTTATGAATAACAATGAGCCCACATCCTTGTGGTCACCTTAGGCTGTTGTGAGTGTACTCTTTCTCACACTTGCTGGGAACTATCCTACCTGATTATTTTGCCCACACTTCTACAAAGGCCACTGCCGTATCTGTATAATACAGAACTGGTGCTTTCCATGCATTTGTCAGGTTTATGAGGGCTTCTTAAAGCAGATTTGGCATTTTTTTAATAAATATTTTATTAATTTTCTAATTTTACAATCATGAATACTTAATAAACAACGTGTTGTCTGGGTCCATTGGTAATTCAGTATTAACTTTCTCAGTCTAGTTCTAATACTACACCATCCAGTGCGTCCTTGGTCCTCTCTTCTTCCGGTGGTATGCATTTTTCCACACTGGGCAAATACAATTCTTGTTACTCTTAATACATATACAATTAAATATAGACATCTTTGTCACATTTTTCTGGTATTATACATAATATCGATAGTGTCAGTTTATAATATCTTTTCTAGCCAGAACATATCTCAATTGTATTTGCACTTAAAATCCATTTGTTCAATCAATATCCTGTTTTTCCCGCTTTTTAAAATTTTTTAATTTCCCATCAATGTTCAAAATATCTCTATCGCTTATAATTTTCTCATAACAAATTATATTTGGGTAACCAAAAGCTTCCCTTATTCAAACCCTTTTAAAATTTTCATATTTCCCATCTCATAACAAAGTATAGTATTCTAGTTACAAATCCTATCCTTCTAATTATAATAATACTTTTATTTCTAACAGTTATCTATTTTCTTAACCATATTCAAACTTCTGTTTAATAGTATAATATCCCATCTAATAAATCAAAACCTCTATTTTCTTCAGTCTTACTCTAGCTTTCTTCCTTTGCCAAATAGCTTTCCAAGTCAGTACATTTGAATCATCAAGTAATTCTTCCTCTGTTTTTGTCTATATTGTTTGGAATAAGGAAGAGAATTTAATTGAAGTATTTTTGGAAGAACGCTCAACCCATTTATATTCATTAAATAGCCTCCATCCTTCTCCTTCAGTTTTTCTTTTCATTTCTTGTTTGTCAATATTCAGCATTTCTCCTAACAGCTTTTTCATCCATTTGATCAGTTCTTCTTCCTTATCCCCAAATGTGTTCAGAGATCTTGTCAAGTAAGATATCTTTTCCATTTGTGGAAAAGTCTGTCTGTTAATTTCTTCCTTTAGGTCCTCCATCTTTGGATTTCTTCTAATTTTCCTTCTGTTTTCTGGGTTACTAGTTCCTTCTTTGTAGTCTGAATTTGTAAGTTTGTAAGTTTAGGTTAGAAAATTGTTCTTTTATCTCATTTGTGTTATTTTTAGTTTCATCATGAAATAAAACAATTGTCTCTTGGATTGATTTCAACACAGAAAGAATTTCTTTCTGAGATTCATTAACATTTTCTTGTTGGTATATCAAGCTGGGGGTTTTGGAGACAAGGCTAAGTATGGAACATCCATTTTGTTTTTGTATGTAGTCTTTTTTTTTTTTATATAACAAGTTTTATTAGTTTTTGTTTGTTTTACAGCCAAGTGCTTATAACACATCGTGGAGATAGGGCACTCCATAAAATGCAACAACAAATACAATCATACATATACAATTTAAACTGCTTCTTTAAAAGTTCCCTCTCTATTTTATCAATAAAAAAAGAAGGAGAAAAAAAAAGAAAAGAAGAAAGAAAAAAAGAACACACAAAAACAAAAAACAAAAATTTATCAAAGATATTTTCACCCGTTTTCAGGCTTAACCAACTTTCAAATAATCTATTTCAATTTAGTCTTGCATAAACATATAGTATACAATTCGAGCATTCCTAAAATATCTCTATTATTCCAATTCCAATTTATATTTCTCAATCAAATTATATCTCTATTCTATTTTATATATATTTTAAAACCATTACATAAGACAAAATAATGTAATAATGTTATAATAATAATAATAATAGGACAATAATTATTTCTATCATAAACTAATAATATAACCATTATATCTTAATATTTCTCAACTATATTCTATTTCATATATTCTATCCAATATTTTTATAAATTCCTCAATTGTTTCAATTTAGTCCATTTAATACCTCACTCATTACCATTCAATTCTTGTAGGTAAAAGTATCAATAATACTTCACCAGTCTCAATCTCGATCTGACTCCTTTAATTTTAGATTTTCCAGTTTTTCCTATTGTCATTCCAAACCAAAACCAAAGTAGCCTTAGAAATCTCAAAAGTATTAGCTCATTCGATATCCAAAAGCCCTTTTTACCCATCAGATAAGATTTTAACTCTCATTTTTAAATCTAATTCTAGCTTTCTTTTTATGCCAAGTAGGTTTCCACAGCAGGGCCTCTAAGTCTTCCCATCTTAGTGACTGGCTAAAGGCCTTTTCCCACCATTGAGTCCAATCATGTTCTTTTTCTCTTTTGTCTAGTGTTGTCTGTACTGTCATGTTGTCAACATTTTTGGTGCCTCGTATTTGGAAGTCCAATCCTGTTGCTTTTAAAGTTGTAAATGTTTTAGTTGAGTTCTGCCTTTGATCATCAAAGATGTCCATCATGTGGGATGTGTCCTCTTCCTCTTCAATAGATTCAATAGATTCAATAGATTGTAAATGTATTTCATCCATCTCATTAAGTTGTAAATCTGATTGTATATCATAGTCAATCAAAGGTTGAGTTTCAATTTTTAATTCTAAGTCCTCCTTTTTGCTAAGCATTCTGATATGTTCTTTATATTCCATTCTCATTTCCAGAATTTTTTCTAATATAAGTCCATAATTAATCTGTGAGTAGGATTCCATCCTCTTTTTTTAAAAAAAAGTTCAGCTTAAAGAATAAATTGCAGCATTATAAAATATAGAGTCCACACAGAGATATATTTCCAATCAAAGATAGCAAAACGCCAATAGTCAAGTCCAGCACCGAAATAAAGAAAGCAACAAAAATCCCAAGTAGCAGTCAGTTGTTATGTTGTAATCCAGTCTGGGCATCACGCCAGAATCAGAAAGTGGGAGTTCAACTAGAGCGAGTTACAATGTATCACATAGTTTCTGGGCTTCCTGCCAAGTCCCAGATTACATTGTATCCAAAACAGTCTACGTAAATCCGCCCAGAGGAGAGAAAGTTTTTTAGGCAATACTATTCAGGAGGGGGGGAGGAAAAAAAAACATTCCACCCCCTCCCTTAGGATTTTCACCTAAACTGGAAATAAACAAGCCGAAAGAGAGAGTCACAGTAAGGAGTTGTTTTTTTTTCGGGATGCCCGAATTCCAACTGCTTATATAAGCAAAGTGAAATAATAAAAAGACAATAAATATTTTTCCAAGCCCCGTTTCCCCAGTGATCAAACGCTGCTTTCTCAAAGTAGGGAAATAATTCTTAAAGCTGTTAGCAGGGAAATAGGTAAAGTAACAAGAGGGAAGGAAAGTTCTCACCCGGATCTTCCACGGTGGTTCTTTTTGCTTAGATGTTGCTGTGACTTTCGGCTGGAGCAGCTGAGTGATCGGCCATGTTACTGGCCGATCTTTTCCCCGTCGGCCCAAAGGTGATTTTCTCGGACCGTAGAGGGAGCCGCCGCTCCCTCCGCGATCAACGAGTGCCCTCCTCTATGGTGGTCGCCCCTACAGGGCGACTTTCGACCCTGTCCAGGGTCTACCGGCAGGGGGAAACCGGACGGCCAAGAGAACGAGTTCTCTGCACGTCCGCGGGCGTTGCCACCAAATCCGGAAGTCGTATGTAGTCTTTATAGTCCAATAGAGTCCCCAACACAGATAAGCAGCCCAAGAGTTTTTTTTTTCCTTTTTCCCAGCTGCAGTCTGCAAATGTGAAAGTTTCCAGGAACAACAAAGAGTCTTATCTAAGTCCAGGCTTCAAGCCAAGTTTCTTTTAAGCATAATAAATTGTAGTCCTGTAATTCACCATTGGATGTCATTGACACCATCTTCCAGCTTTCCAAATCCAAGCCTATTTTACAAACTTTCAAATATCTTTTCTAAAAAAAAGTCTCAAAGGTACTTTTAGTCCCCAATTTTCAAAGCTATATATCTGTATTAATTCCAAATTGATATTGTAGTTTTCTCTATTTTCCCCCAAAGCAATTAATTCGCCACTTTTCTTTTCCTGAGGGAGCGGGGCAAAAACTTCCTTTCCCTCCCTCATCAGGAAGGATTCTTTGCTTTGGGCATTCTTTTTTCCAGGAAAGTAGTATTAAGATCATAAAAAGAGGATAAAGTCTCACCCAGTTCCATCCATGTTGCTCACAAATTGCTAGTTAGTGCTTATCTTCGGTTGTCAGCAGCTTCTGACTGGCCACACAAATGTAGCCAGGTTTGGAGGGCTTCCTTGGATCCAGCGGAAGGGCCGCCACCCCTCCATGATCGACAAGGGTCCCCTCCTTCTTCGATGCCTCTCTGGGGCACCTTTTGGCCCTTTTTAGGATCCCCAGTGGGGCGAAATCAAATGTGGAAGATGGAGCCCCGTCTTCTGCCATCTGTTACACCACAACGCCTAACCGGAAGACCAGATTTGGCATTTTTTTTGAAAAGCACATTAGACCTATCTTTTAATCTTAGGTCTTAGATTCTTTTGAAGCAATGTTAGACTTATTTAAAACTATCCTCTCTTCTGAGAAGATCAATCCTGTGCTGCACAGAAAGTTACTTTAAACATGGAATAAAAGCCATGTTCTGCCAACTGTGTGTTGCTAGTTCTTTAATCAGTGGGTGCCTTACGTATTTTCTTTGGTTTCTGTTAAGGAGATGTTTCGCGTGGTCATATATTTTACTGCTTTTATTGCTTGAATTATTTCTGAAAACTCCTACAATGTCAATGTTGCTGGAATCACTTTGATATACCTACAGTTCCTGTGGCTTTTTGTGCAATACAGTGCAGTTGCTTATTATAAATTATGAAGTTATGAATTATGAATATGTCATCTTTGATGTGGACAGAACTTGCCTATTCCATTCCAGCTTTACCAAACCTAGGTTCTAAAATGATGAAGTGCTGCTATTATGCCCACAATTATTACAAATATAGCTTCCCAATGTTCATCCATTTCATACCTTCATGTGCTACCAACCACAATGTCAGAATTATTCCCTGGCATTACTGACATGTCCTTGCACACCACACTAGTTGCGGATGAAGTTTGTTCAACTGCGCTGCTCAATCACTGCTCAATTGCTCTCTCCCACCTCAGCTCATAATTCCCTCCATGAATGTGATGTTTCAGCCAAGCTATTGTCGAACTTGAGATCAGCAGTCTTTCACAAATCTGCTAGACCCGAGTTCAGAAATTGCTCAATTATGAGGTCAAAGCATAGAGGAAGAATTGTGCTAAGCAGTGCATCAGCAGAAGTCCCCTTGAATTTACTGCATGTCTCCCTTAGTACGGGCCACCTGTTAGTCGGGCAACTTGACCAGTGGCTAAGCCTGCTCTTCCAATAACCAGTCATTGTTTGTCCCCATATGTTAAGAACAGTAATTGCTAGATATTTTTCCCACTTATAGGTGATAGTTGGTGAGAGAAGAAATTAAGCCCTGGGCATCCACTAATCACTTTCCTTAACTTGGCATGTGTTAAATTAGTAAGGGCAGCACCATCTATCAGCATCCATGGGACCAAACCAGCAGAAGAGAATGCCAGCATTCTCTTCTGCTAGCTGAAGGATTAATGAATAGACCTTTAATGAAAAAAGTGATCTAAAAATGCCCCAAGACATTTTGCATGAAGATTAGGAATAGGAATATTCTTTATTGGTCAACTGTAATTGGATACAAGGAATTTGTCTCTGGTGCATAAGCTCTAAGCGTACATGCAAATAACAAAGTGGTAAGTCATAGATCATAAATCACAAGATACAAACAACAAGTGATAAATCATAAGATACCAATAGGAGATACCTATTAAGATATTGTTATTAAGATATTACATTCAGATATTATTACATATCTATTAAGATATGTATCTTATTACATCAGATACCTCAGATTTAAATGCAGATCACAATGCATAGGCTCATTTGGATGCGTATCCACAGATGTTCCTGAGATGTTGATTGAAACCACCCCAAAAAATAGCTTTCATGCACACATTTCTTAAAGGGACACTAAATCTAGATTTTCTTTCCTGCCAAATCATTCACTTATACTGTGTTGTAGCATCTAACACTTCCTGAACTTTAGAATAAATCTCTCTTAAGCCTTCCTTCTTTTGCATTGTGCCGCTCAATAGAAACATACAATTTTTAGCTGTTCTGAAAGGACACTTTTAGAAACACTCTGCTATGAATTAAAACATTGCCACTGCCTTAAGGTAATAAATACATTTAAGAGCCTAAATAATAAGCTGCTACATGATGTGGTCAACATTATTGACAAAGCATGGCGGATAAGATAAGTGTTTTCAACTGTTGATAGTGTACGTTTTATTTATGGATTAATTATTATTAAATGAGAGATGGAGAAAAGTACATTTTCCGCCCTTAGTAAATAAAAAAGAAGGTTGTAATAAGGATATTCAACATATAGTCCAAAATTAAGACCTCTCTACTTCACCATATTTTTCTTGGAGGGACGAGTTCATTTACCTTTGGGAAGTATATACTGTAAGCAGCAATTGTATCCTCCTATCCACATTCCTCACCAATGGGTACTAAGAGATGTACTACTGTAATCCTAATGCTGAACATAATACATATCCATCATGAGAATGACCACCAATAACTTTAGCTTCCATGAAAGCATTCTAAATGCAAAATGAGAAAAGAAGATAATAAACAGAAGATAATACGAAAACCAAAGATATAATTCAATGATTTAAACCTAAGCAGTATAAAAGTTATACAACTAGCCCAAATAAATGCCCTATCTATAAGGCCAGTCTCAGCAGCAGACCAGACTGGAAAGCCAATAACCATCAGAAATACATCTTGGTTGTCAATTTTGATCGTGTTACTGTGAGGAACACCACAACAGCCCTAAGATACTTTTTTTCAGCACCATTATAACTTTGAACGGTTGTTAAATGAATTGTTGTAAATGGAGCATTACTCCTTTCCATCCTTTCATTTGCCTGTTTGTGCTTTCTTTCTTTCTTTCTTTCTTTCTTTCTTTCTTTCTTTCTTTCTTTCTTTCTTTCTTTTTCTTTTTTTTTTTGCTTCACCTTCCCTGAATTTTCTTTTGTAGTTCCTTCTCTGGGGAATCCAATTTACTTATCTCTCAGTCAGATGGCAGGATGCATGCTCTGGTATTGTTGCCAGGCTCGTTTGCCAGTGATAAGTCAACTGATCAAGTCCTTTGGATCCTGGCAAAGCTTAGAAACCACAAAAAACTTATTTCTGCACTTTCTGAAGCTTGCAAAGCGTGGGGAAAGGGGCGAAGAGAATATTGTATAGCAGGGGAAGTTCCGTTCAGAAGCCACTGTGATGTACACTTCCCTGTACCCTGCTAAGAATTGCAAGGGCAGTTCTCCAAGAATAGTGTCATTCTAAAACCAAAGATAAAACACTAATTGACCATCATGCATAACATCACCAATACAATTTTTCAGAAATTTTTCCATCCTTTTTCCTTTGATGATGTTTAGAAATGCCTCTTTTAAATCCATTTCCCCGAATCCATTTTTCCTTGAAGCACTATCACGCTTTCAGTCAACTAACGTTGCATGTTGCCCTTCACTCCATTCATCGTTCCCTCTTCTGTCTACTTCCTTATCTTTCTTCTAGTTTCCCCCATTAGGTGACTTGTGCATAAATAGATATATTTTCCTTGTATACTTTGGTAGGCTTCACGCATTTATACCTTTTAGGATTGCCAGATCTTACCTGCCAACATCCAGATGACCACTAATTGGAGGCAAAGTGCCATCATTCTCTGAATCTCTTTGCTATCATCTAATGCGGGGGTCCCCAACCCTCCGGTCTGTGAACCGGTTCCCGGTCTGTGGCATGCCAGCAACCGGGCCGCACAAACGAGCAAAGCCCCATCTGCGGAATGCAGGCAGCACACAAAACCACGCTCTCTCTGGTCCGCGGAAAAACCTCTCTCTATGTAACCAGTCCCTGGTGCCCAAAAGGTGGGGGACCTCTGATCTAATGGCTCTCATCCTCTTCTAAATGGCAAACCAGAAGACAAGCACGAGACCCTGACATGAAACCAAAGTCCCTTCTTGAGGAAGATCAAGATTGCTTTTATCTTCATCAAGTCAGAGCACTATGGCTCCATAAAGGCTTTATCCATATTCAGGCAGTTTGTCACACCTTTTCAAAGATAAAACTCCAGTTAAAATCGAGATTCATTGATCCCCATAGGCATCATAAGCAATATTGTAACTTAGGAAATGCACATAAGATAATAATTAAATGAGCAACAAATGTGCTAATCCCAACTGTTCATCTCTCTGTAACAGAATAACAGAGTTGGAAGGGACCTTGGAGGTCTTCTAATCCAAACCCCTGCTCAAGCTGGAGACCCTATAACATTTCAGACAAATGTTTGTCCAGTCTCTTCTTAAAAACTTCCAGTGTTGGAGCATTCACAGCTTCCGGAGGCAGGTTGTTCCACTGATTAATTGTTCTAACTGTCAGGAAATTTCTCCTTAGTTCTAGGTTGCTTCTCTCCTTGATTAGTTTCCATCCGTTGCTTCCTGTCCTGCCTTCAGGTACTTTGGAGAATAGCTTGACTCCCTCTTCTTTGTGGCAACCCCTGAGATATTGGAACGCTGCTATCATGTCACCCCTATTGTAATGGAGTCCAGATTGCAGTGGTAAACAGCAGCCCTCTTCTTTCAAACCAACTTAATCTGGGGTATGAGAGAGAAACCAGTCTGTACTTATTGATTTGGAAAAAGACCTGTTACAGTTGGATCTTTTTATGATGCAGAATATGTTGAAATAAAATCTGCTGGGCACAAAGAGAATCTAGGCAAAGTTCTGGACGCAATTAACTTGGTTAATTGTTCTGTTAGGAAATTTCTCCTTAGTTCTAGGTTTCTTCTCTCCTTGGTTAGTTTCCATCCATTGTTTCTTGTCTTGCATTCTGGTGCTTTGGAAAATAGTTTGACCTCCTCGTCTTTGTAGGGGACCCTCAAATATTGGAACATTGCTATCATATCTCCCCTAGTCCTTCTTTTCACTAGAACCCAATTCCTGCAGCCATTGTCTCTTTGTATTTATCTATTAGGATGGGAGCCCACAGGATGCTCACCCTTGACCAAACATTGGTGTCTGGCCTATTAGTTGGTTCTTGTCCTTATTAGCAGTCCTTCCTTAAGTAGACACTTCAGAGGCCCTTCAGATGCTGAACTATGGTCCTTGCTCCAACTGTAGTTGCATCACTAGGTCTAGCAAGACTCAGAAGTCCTCTCAGAATTGATGTATGGTATTTCTTGTCTCTGAGAGGAAAACAAGAAAGCATTTCTCCTACTCCTTATCCAAAGGCTGAGTGACCTGATAACTGATTACTTAGACATTGTCAGCAAGAGGGCAGATCCAGGGCAGGCCCCTTGACATGCAGCTTTCTTCTGTAGTACTTTGTTGCTTTTCTTCCAGCTGCCTGAGGTGAATGCCTGACTCTATTTAACAGCACAGGCAATTCTGAATGTATCCATGGATTTAATATATATCTTTGCTGCTAGCAAATAAAGCTACGTTTCTCGATGGCTTCTATTGTTGGATGGTTGGCAATGCAGAGTTTCTGCTTTACAATGACATCTTAATGCATTTTATTTCTGGGCATGTAGCATTAAGGCAAACCGATCAAAAAGTTGTTTTTATCAGAATCAGTCTTTAGTGACATGTCATAAAATAAACCAAAGTATCCATTTATGGCTATTCTGAAAGAAAAAATAAATTTTGAATTTCTTCAGCCTTTCCATTCCAGGGAAGCAGTCTCTACTTTTGGAAACATTGCTTAGATTTGCACATTATTTTGTGAGCAATTTTGCATCACCAAGGAGTGACCTTGAGCACCAAAATACTGACGGTCCATCTGCTAGTAAACCTGAATGCAGTAATTTTTCAGTTCCACCCTGAGATTTTTGTTCTTTGTGGAAAGCCTTTGTGTTTTCTGCTTTGCCTTTGTCAGTTTGTCCTCATGGAAGGCAATCTCTATCAAAAATAGTCCATCAAATGAGATGTGTCTAATTTGAATTATGGCATTAGAAAAAAAAAACCTATATCGAAAGTGAAAGACAAAAATGCGTACATTCTAAATTTCGATTCAGGCAATGAGTGTCACAAGATAGGTTTTTAACTAATATGAGCCACTTTTTGAGGATTCAGCCGGTGGCTGCTCCTAGATGAAAACAACCTCATGGCATGTCATCAAAATCATATCCAAAGTAAGGTTCTCTCAGATTAAATACATTCAAGTGAACTTATACATTATGACAAAACATCGTTGCTATAACCATGATTTGCTAAATAAGCCAAAAATATTGGGTTCATATATGGATTGGGTTTATAAGCTATGGTAAGTGTAATGCCTTCCAGACCCAACTATCAGCACTTAGAATCCACCCCATATCAATGTTTGAGGAGAAACAATACTAATATTATTTGTTTGCTTGCTTATTTATTTATCTATCTTGCAAGAAAGCCTTTAAACAGATACATTAAACTCCTCTAGGAATGTCATCACATCACCGCCATGCCTAAGAGAAAGATATATCACCTTAATTGAAAGACGTTGCACGCCAATGGTTTGCAACCCAACTGCTATCTCCATATTTCCTGTTTTGTCCAATTTCAGACCACTCTTCCCAACATCATTCTAAATAAGAGGACGAGAAGGTTCAGAGTAGGTTTGGGGTAGTGTTTAAAGATATTTGACTAGAAATAAGGAGAACTGAGTTCTAGTTCTACCTCAAACACAAAACCAGCTGGATTACTTCAGGCCATTTAACTACCACTAGAAAGGGGAGTTGGGGAAAAAAATCATTGAGAAAAATGCTGGTAAGCCTATTTTGTCCAAGGTGAAGGTCACACAAGCACACACCGAGAGGTGGTTAAAAACCTTACTGATAAGGGAAATGAGAGTACAAACACATCTGCACACACAGTATAGAAACAAGTCCCCCAAAATTAAGGCAAGCTTGCCTTAAAAGCGTTCCAAATCCAAAACAGAGTACAAGAGTGATCAAGTGTAGCCCAAGGGTCCAAACATTGCAGAAAAATTGTTTCTTGCCAATGGAGAAGCTTGACCGTGCCGTTCTTAAATAGAAGCAGTCTTGGTGTTCCTCATTTGGGTGGTTTTGAAAAGGACTCCTTACTGGATATAAATTGGTTGAAGTTTTAAAGGGGAAAGGGAAATACAAACAATGAACCAAGGGAAGGATCTGGGAAATGTTTGCTTATCAGATCTACGAAACTTAAATGCTTAAAGAAATCTGTGCAATGGGATAAAGAATATGAGCCAGCAGTGTACTGCAGCTGCCAAAAAGGCCAACACAGTGCTAGGCTGCATTAACAGAGGGATAGAATCAAGATCACGTGACGTGTTAATACCACTTTACAATGCCTTGATAAGGCCACACTTGGAATACTGCATCCAGTTTTGGTCACCACGATGTAAAAAAGACGTTGAGACTCTAGAAAGAGTACAGAGAAGAGCAACAAAGATGATTAGGGGACTGGAGGCTAAAACATATAAGGAACGTTGCTGGAATTGGGTATGTCTAGTTTAATGAAGAGAAGGACTAGGGGTGACATGATAGCAGTGTTCCAATATCTCAGGGGCTGCCACAAAGAAGAGGGAGGGAAGCTATTTTCTCCAAAGCACCTGAAGGCAGGACAAGAAGCAACGGATGGAAACTGATCAAGGAGAGAAGCACCTAGAACTAAGGAAACTTCCTGACAGTTAGAACAATTAACCAGTGGAACAACCTGCCTCCAGAAGCGGTGAATGCTCCAACACGGGAAGTTTTTAAGAAGAGACTGGACAGCCATTTGTCTGAAATGGTATAGGGTTTCCTGCCTGAGCAGGGGGTTGGACTAGACGACCTCCAACGTCCCTTCCAACTTTATTATTATTATTATTATTATTATTATTATTATTATTATTATTATTATTATTATTATTATTATTATTATTATTATTATTATTATTATTATTATTATTATTATTATTATTTGCAGAGAAATCAAATCCTACAACAATATTTGATTGAATTAAAAATTAAGACAGACGTAAACGAAGAAACACAAAGTTGGTTTATGTGATCAAGGTTAAAATAAGACCTTTTTTTCAATGTTCTAACCCTTCTTTATGGACTTTTGCTGACACCAGGATTGATATTTTAGAGATTTGCTTATAGATAAGGAATGGGATATGAGATGAAGAGATATTTAACCTCACAGGGGGTAAAGAATTATTAAATTGGTTTATAATTGTTGGGAAGGTTGGAAATTAATTATTTATATATTATTTCTTTTCTTTATTCTCATTTCTTTTTCTTCTTTCTTTCCATTCTCTTCTTTTTCTCTAAGTTTAGTTTGTATTAGTTTTTACTATTGTAATTAAAATCTTAGTAAAATTATATTATTAAGAAAAAGAAAGCAAAGCAAGTTACTGAATGGATGAGAGTCCCGAATCATGAATAACTGAAGTTTAACAAAATTGTTGTTCCAATCTGATTTTCTTTGAGCCCTTTCCCTATGGGAGTGGACGACTTCTATAAATTTAGGATGTGAATCACACATTGTTTATTCCTTCATTTTATTCTGCATGTGCTATTTTATCTCTGGAGTGCCCATATTTAAAATAACATAAAAGTTCAATCAGTTTCCCTGGCTTTGAAGAAAATCTTGAATGGTATGAATATGACCTTGAGAGAAGGTAAAATTCATTTTCTTATTATCTTTCAGATAATTCACTAATGTCTATCTTCTTCCTACCAAAAGCATAGCCTTGCTGCAGTGGGAAATGTTTACAAATGTTCTTTTCCTACATTAAAATTTATTCTCTCAGGGTGATACAGACAACGCATTCTGGAACTCATTTATATATTTTTCTAATTAATATTCAATCCCAAAATATGTTATCTTTGCATGACTGTGCAATTATTAAGGGGAAAAATATCATCCATGAAGGAAATTATTTTTCAGTTTTCCTCATCTTTTTGTACTTTTTAAATAGTAGCTCAAGTTTTCTAAAAAAATAAATAAATAAATAGGCTGTATCATCTGTCTTTCCCCCTTCCTTCTTTTTTCCTTTTTTTTTTTTTTTTTTTTAGGCTATGATTGAAGAAGCTATCACAAGGGCAGAATATTTTTCAGTGATGTATACTCCTTTTGCCATAAAAATAAGGGCTGAAAACACAGACAAGCTAAAGGAAGTTTTTATCAGAAAGCATCCTGACTATGTGGAATACATATATACAGGTGACAACATGGCAGAGTCTTTCAAAATTAAGCCTGCTACCATTGATGGATGGGTTTGGGTGAGGCTGTCAAAAAAAATAGTGGACTATTATCAGCTCTGGCCCAGATGACCTTTGACTCCACACAACCCCAGCCAGCTTCTGCTCACATCTTGTTTGCAGCCCGCAAGTGGTTTCCCCTAATCTACTTCAGTACAGGTAGTCCTCGACTTATGACCACAACTGAGTCCAAAAAAATTGTTATTAAGCAAGACAATTGTTCAATGAGTTTTGCCCCATTTGACGACCTCTCCTGCCACCGTTGTTAAATGAATCACTGCAGTTGTTAAGTTAGTAACCCGGTTGTTAAGTGAATCCAGCTTGCCCATTGACTTTGCTTGTCAGAAGGTCACCCAAAGGTGATCACGTGACCCCGGGACACTGCAACCGTCATAAATATGAGCCAGTTGCCAAGCGGCTGAATTTTGATCACATAACCCTGGGGATGCTGCAACAGTTGTAAGTGTGAAAAACGGTCATAAGTCACTTTTTTCAATGCTGCTGTAACTTCGCACAGTTGCTAAATGAATGGTTGTAAGTCGAGGACTACCGATAGTGGACAGGTATACGACATTTCAAAAAAGCATTTCTTGCAAAAAAAAAAAAAGGAGGATTTTCCTAGGTTTCTCTACATGTTAATCCTTTATAGGCCCCACAAAGCAAGATAAACCAGTGCTATATGAATATGAGGACTGTTGAATATTCATAGAAGGAAGGACATGTAGATCAGGGGTCCCCAACCTATGGGCCGTGGCCCACTAGTGGGCTGTGGCTTACTGGCCACTGGGCCGCGAGACAGGCTGGCCACTCACACTAGCACCCGTGGACCCGTTTGCACATGCGGCAGCAGCTAGTGCCTGCGCAAATGGGGCCACTAGCGCATACGGGGATTGTGTGGCCCATTTGCGTATGCGTGCAGGTGCTAACAGCGGCGAAGGCTAGTGCCTGCGTGCGTGCGCAAACAAGGCTGCTAGCGCCATGCAGGTGCGCGCAGCCCCATTCGCGTGCGGCTCCGTTCGCGTGTGCATGCACACGCACACACAAATTTCCCAGCTGCTCCCTTTCCCTCCGGGCCACCAGCATGAAAAGGTTGGTGACCTCTGATGTAGATTACATAATACTCACTCAATGACAGGGCAGCCATCTGAAGACTACAGCCATAAAAAAAGAAGCAGCTCAGGATTTTCAGCCCAAGTAGAGAGAAGGTTTCTTGCACTGAAAAATAAAATTCCTCACTCCTTCCTTTCAGGAAAAATAATTTAATTTGTACAATGCATGCTTGTCTTCTGTGATGCGTACGGATGAGTCACTTCTGATTAAAATTCTTGTGCACATTTTGTAAGTTGGAATAACAAATATCAATGGCTGTCTCAGTGGTAGTGTAGATGTTCTCCCTTCCCTGTCTTACATTTCAGACTCTCATGGATTGCACAGTTTGCCACAAACTGCTGATTGGTCTTGTCCATCTCCTCAGTCCTATTTGCTGACCCTGGGCCTGAAAAACAAAGAAGTTGGAAAAATTTTAGAAAAAATGTCTTGTAGAAAACTGCCAACATTTTCAGGTGGTAAAATATATATATATCTGTCTCTCTCTGTCTCTGTCTCTGTCTCTCTGTCTCTCTCTGTCTGTCTCTCTCTCTCTCTGTCTGTCTGTCTGTCTCTCTCTCTCTCTCTCTCTCTTCCCATCCCTCCCTCTCCCTCCCTCCCTCTCTCTCTCTCTCTCTCTCTCTCTCTCCCTCCCTCCCTCCCTCTCTCACCCTCTCTCTCTTCCCCCCTCCCTCTCTCTCTCTCTCTCTGATTTCTACTTAAGACTTCTCAATCTCAGCAATTTTAAGAAATGTTTTTTAAGATTTTAAGATACTGGGGAATTCTGGGAGTTTAAGTTTATACATCTTGAGGCTGAAAACCACTGCCTTAAGGCTAAATCACCATCAATTTCATGTATTCTCCCTTATGTGTATCTCCAAAGTTAGGAAAAACAATTTGGTGAAGAATATTTGAATAGGTCAGTTCTTGCTGATACAGAGTTCTGCACAATTTTCCAAAGCAGCAAAACGTGTGCATGGATGTACACACACACACACACACACACACACACAAAGCCACACATACATATTTTGAAGTTTACAAATGTTTTTCGTGGTTCCTTAACTCTCCTATCCCCATGATATAAATATGAATATAAATGTATGGGCATATTTGAGTAGGGTCATATTTTTACTGCCTTAATTTATTTGGAAGCAGAATAATTGATACCAAATACGCAACAACCCAGTTCTGCTTACACCTTTTTCTCTCACCTCCATGATCTCATGGTTAGAAGTCATTTTCCTTTGGGGAGGGGGGAGCAACCATCAAACCATTTGTGATCATCTGAGAACTGTCTCTCACCTACACATAGCAAATCATAATAACACTTTTAAATATATATATTCAGTGTAACTTTCTTTCTTTTTTTGGCCTTCTCACCAGAGCACAAAGCTCCTTTCAGCCCTATCACAAAAGATGAGGCCCAGAGACACCTGGAGACCATCGGGAAAAGAATCTTACCAATAATGGATTTTATTAGAGGCACCAAATTATCGGTAAGAGACTATGTTTCCCTGAGATCCTTTCCTCAGTCCCTCGTTACTTCTAGTCGAACATCTTATCCAGTTAATGAGGGAGGAGAGGAAAAGAACTACTTAGCTTAAATCTGCAAGTCAGCTATGTCAACGTATCTAAAGACGTAGCCCATTTGGTAATAGTTAGTGTCCTTAGAATTGAATTTCCATATTTCAGCTTAAATGGGTTAGTGAATTGGATTTTAAGAGCAAGTAGGCTTAAGTGGAAGTAAATCTTCGGGCTTATAACTTAAAAGGAAGTCAAGTTTTGGCCTGATGTCTTCCAAGTGTATGATGAACTAGTTTATCCCTTCCTTACATAAATCTCTTGTACCGCTTTTGCAATTTAGGGAGTTTTCGGATTTCAGAAAAGGCAATTATAGCTGCAACTTTCATCCAAATCTGCTAGAAAATATTTTAAAAGTTTAAAGATTTTTTTTTTTTTTAAGGAATAAGTAAGGCTATCCTATTTACTGAAACCTGTTAAGTGTTCTCCACTCAGAGGAGACTGGTGTTTATACACCTTCTATCCAATCCCATCAAAAGAATTGGGAGGGGTGTGTGAAAAGCACGTGGCTGTTTGATGATTTCCCCAAGTTTCTGATGAAAAGAAACTTCTGATTTTTCAAAAGCAAGAGGACCACAAAGAAATCTAGACTGAGACCCTTTTCCAAGAGTTCAAAGTGAAGATTTGCTTTGGTTCACAATCACATTATCATTGAAGACCGTATTCTTACACCTGCCTATGAGAAATTCAGGGGCATTTCTTAGCAGACCTTAGTTACAATTATGTCCTTATGTTCTAGCATCCCAGCCTACTGAATTAATTTATTAGTGTTTGTACACACCCAGAAAATAGGTAAATCTAGGAACCAAGTCAAGTGGGTTGCTTGAGGCTGCCATTGTGGAAGAGATTCACTACATTTTTTAAAAATAATAATAATAATAATAACTTGGACCATTTTGCCTCATCAACATTTCATCAAGGAGTCTTTGACCACATGGTACTCTCCAGATGGGTTGGATAATTCATGCCCTCAAAGCACAGCTAAGATAAGTTGGAGAAAGCTGGCCTAAACTTTGGAGTAACTCTTTTGAGTCCTTGGTTAATTGATGGGAACCAACCAGTAGAAAGTTCCACAAGAAGGTCCCTACACAAAGGGAGAGAAAATAGCAATAGCAACAGCATTTAGACTTATATACCGCTTCACAGTGCTTTACAGCCCTCTCTAAGCAGTTTACAGAGTTGGCATATTGCCCCCCACAACAATCTGGGTCCTCATTTAACTGACCTCGGAAGAATGGAAATCTGAGTCAACCTTGAGCCCCGTCAGGATCGAACTCCAGACTGTAGGCTGACTTTGCATGCAATACAGACAGTCCTCAACTTATGACCACAACTGAGCCCCAAATCTATGTTGCTAAGAGAGGAATTTATTAAGTGAGTTTTCCCCCATTTTGTGATTTTTTTTCTCGTCACATTTCTTAAGGGAATCACTGCAGTTCTTAAATTCGTAACACGGTTGTTAAGTGAACCTGGTTTCCCCATTGATTTTGCTTGTCAGAAGGTCGCAAAAGGGGATCACATCACTCCGGGACCCTGCAACCGTCACAAATATGTTGTCAGTTGTCAAGCGATCCAAACGTAAATCATATGACCATGAGGATGCCGCAACCATCATAAGTGTGCAAAATGGTCATAAGTCACTTTTTCCAGTGCCTTTGTAACTTTGAACAGTCACTAAATGAACTGTTGTAAGTCGAGGACTACCTGTGCTGCAATTTAACCACTGCGCCACCAGGGCTCATATGACGATCATGTGATCAATTTTCCTTTTCCTGGATTATACCCGGATTATTTCTGCTTGACCAAAAAGGTCTTCTGCTTTTGATTACTGCTTAGTTTTGGCTTTTAGATTTTTGAGGAGTGGGCGAGGGCGGGCAGAGGGAGTTGTTTTGTTTGTTTTGCTCAACTGGACCTGGTTGGCAAGCCTTTTCTGTTTGCTGACTTCATTCCTTTTAAAAGCCCGTTTTCAAATGCCTTGTGCCAACCCTGTTCCTCAGCCCTCATCCCATTTGTCAAGTCTTTTCTCTGCTAGATCATTCAGTTCAGGGTGCCTGAAGCCTTCATTTTCAGCTTCCTCTTTACTTAACCTTTGCAGGACCAGGACAAGGTGTTTTTAGCTTCTCCTTGGCCACTGTATTATTTTCTTTACTGCTTCTTAGTTGTCTCTTGAACTCCACCATCACTCAGGTAATTTTCATCATGCGCGCCATATCCCCATGGGCTCTTATTGCTGCCAGAGGCAGTTATTTACACTCTCTTTTGGCATTTTTTTCATTACCGCTGAAATACAGCCCCTGACAGCATTCAGCCTGCTATAATCCCCTCCTTCCCCCTCCCCTCTTAAATATGAGAATGAGGCTTGAGGGTTATTTCTTCCACCATGGGCTTAGGGAAAATTGCCTTGTTTATTCAGCAGTAGCCAGATTAGCTCTTCAATTTGATTTTTTTTTTTAGCCCAAATGTATGGATGTTCAGGCAAAGGAAACCAGAATGCCCTCCATTCAGTAAATGTGCAGCAAAGATTTATTGTAGCTTTCATCCCGATCTGCTCATTTACCACCTACAAGGCATTTGGGTCCCGGCCAATCCATAAGAAATAATGTATTCCCAACTGCAGGTTGATATGATGTAGTCCTGACTTGTATCACACTCCTGGGATTCAAGCTAGACAAGATGATTCGCAGCTGCATCACCCATCTCTTTAAATGCTAATAAAACTGAGGTGGGGGACACTGATTCATCCTGGAACCACAGTTGGGGAAAGTCCTGTATCATTTCCCCAATGAGAATCTCCTATCAACCTGATTGCAACAGCCCCTCCCCATGTTGTAAATGACAGGACAATTACATTAGAAAGTATGTCTATAACAGAATAACACAATTGGAAGGGACCTTGGAGGTCTTCTAGTCCAACCCCCTATAGGAAACCCTATACCATTTCAGACAAATGGTTGTCCAATCTCTTCTTAGAAACCTCCAGTGTTGGAGCACACACAATTTCTGGAGTCAAGTCATTCCACTGATTAATTCAGCGATCCCCAACCTTTCTGGCTTTGTGGACTGGCAGGGGGGGAGGGAGAGGGAATGATTACACGTGAGTGGTGGGTGAGCTCTTGTGCAACTCCATTTCAACGAGTGTGGGCACATGCACCTGCCACTCACATAAATGGAACTGTGTGCGTGCATGTGCTTCTGCAGCTGGTTCCAAATGGGTTGCAGCCTGGTACTGAACTAAGGCCTGGGGGTGGGGAGACCCCTGGATTAATTGTTCTGTCAGGAAATTTCTCCTTAGTTCTCTTTCCTTGATGAGTTTCCATCCATTGCTTCTTGTTCTGCCCTCATATACTTTGGAGAATTGTTTGACCCCCCTCTTCTTTGTGGCAGCCCCTCAAATATTGGAACACTGCTATCATATCACCCCTAGTCCTTTCTTTTCACTAGACTAGACATACCCAATTCCTGTAACTGTTCTTCATATGTTTTAGCCTTCAGTCCCCTAATCATCTTTGCTGCTCTTCTCTGCACTCTTTCTAGAGTCTCAACCTCTTTTTTATATTGTGGTGACCAAAACTGGATGCAATATTCCAAGTGTGGTCTTAATGATATAGTGATATAATTGAGTGATATAATTGATATATAAGTGATATAATTGAGCCATTTGCATGATAATGCCATGTACAGTATGCATCATGATGATATCATGTTCTTATACATGCTGGTGTTTTAAAAAAGCTTTTACAGTGCTCGAGAGCCAAAAAAGATTCATTTAGAAAAAGCTGGAATGAAAAGAAGTGCTTTGCCACAATCTTGACACATCTGTGCTAAGGAGCTTGATGAATGCAGCACCCTATCTCTTCCTGGACTATTTATTTAAACCAGGGATATGTCAAGGATTGCAATTCACTCTCCTGACCAGCTGGACGCAGCAAATGTTTTATGGGTGGGGATGAGAGAGAGAAACAAAACACTCACATTTCTACTCTTAAAAAAAGCAGTCAGCCCAAGCCAGCTAAAATAGCCTATAAATGTGCTGCTAAAATTCAGTTAACAAAATCAATAGAAAAAGTGCAATTTCAGGCCTTTTTCAAGGAGTTTGGGGGGGGAGGTGAACTGAAGACATTGGTATAGTTCCCTCATTACATAAAGATATATAATGTATATCTTTAAAAAAGATATATGCTTGCCCTGTCAAAAATTGGCCTGTTGTTAACAAATATCAGAGGAAAAACCTTGACACATGTTGGGGTACATGTTGCCTATAGACCAGGCATGTCGAAATTTGGCTTACCTGGGCCACATAGAGTCAAGAGGAATTGTCTTGGGATTCATATAAAATATATAATATAATAACTATCACTAAAAATAACATAATAATATTAAAAGTTTACAATCTTGTGCAACCACATTACTAGCTGTCCAGGGCCGTATGCGAAACGGGGGCCACGCGTTGGACATGCCTGCTGTAAGCCAGGGTTTCCTCAACCAAAATGTTCAGGGACAGCTAAGCAAAACCAACATGAATCCAAATCCAGGAAGTTTTCTCTATTACTCAGTCCCATGCAAAACAGGACCTGTGGTGGCTCTTCCACTAGTCCTTAAACCAGAAGAAAAGCATACTGTCATAAATTCTGCCCCATTGCTAATCCCAAACTTCCAAGGCTAATTTGAGCTAGGAAAGGCACTGTCCATCAACACCTGATGCAGACCAAGCTAAGGAAAGGAATTGGCAGGTTCCCCCAGGATTCACTTCCTGTTGCAGGTTCTTTCTTTAAACCACCAATAACTAGAATGACCCAAATTCAATACACATCAAGTATTGAAACTTTGGACAGCTGAGTGGGTTTTTCTATCTTCTCCCTTCAGTGACAAAAAGTCATTGTCAATTATAAATGCCTTCAACTAGCGCAGAAATCAATCTTAGACTGGTAGTAGAACTATTTTTTTTCCTATCCACGCTATTTTTTTTTACATGCCATCAAGTCCTTGTCAATCTTATAGAGTCATATACAGGTAGTCCTCACTTACTGCCTGCCTAATTTCTATAACAACTGTTTTAAGTTATGAGGGAGTACAAAAATAGCTTTGACACCAATCTTCACGTTTATGACCATCACATTGCCTCATGATCATGTGATCATCATTCGGGCACTTTGCAACCAATTTATAACTGTCACAGCATCCCCAGTCATATGATCACCACTTGTATACTTTACAACTGGCTTATGACAAGCAGTGTTAACTGAGCAAATGGCAGTAAAATTGTAAGTCACTGTCACATGATGTTTCACTTATTGACCATGGTATATAGCAGTAGCTGGTCCCCATTGTGGTCACTAAATGAAGATTAGCTGCAGGCAGATTTTCTCCATAACAATCTGTCCCTAACCTGGCCCTTCAGCTCTTCCAAAGGTATATCTTCATTATAACTGAGTTAATTCACCTGCTGCTTATTGTCCTCTTTTTAGGGCAATAGGCTCTTAATCTACATTAATACATTATTCTTTAAAGCCCAATTTCACCACATTCTCACGTTTTTCTATTCTACATTACTAATATGCTTCTTTCCTGCTGATTTCTGTAGTCTTACGTCTTAATCCCTGTATTGTCACTCTCTAGAGCTCTATTCCTTTTTGTATGGAGTTCAGCACGACTTTTTTTTTTTTCCAGTTTCTATTTTCTATTTCTATCCCGTCAAAGTCTTGGCTTTTTCTTCACCTTTTCATCTTGTTTGTTCCTGGCTGTGCTTCTTGACTCTTCTCTTCTTCTTAATCTTGGCTCCATCTGAGGGAAATGACTCAAAAAGTTTTTCCCTTGTGCCAGTCTGAGGGAAAGAAAAAAACCACCTCTCTTTCCCCAGTTTTCTCAGATGCTGCCTGTTTTCTGGCTGCGTCTCTTTTATCATCATTTCGGTTGCCTTTTATTTGGTTCCTGGGCCGTGCCTCTGTTTTTTTAGGAGTGGAACAACCAAGAACAAATTTCAGCTGCCTCAACTGTAGGCCAGGGATGAAAGCAAAGCAACTGTACTTCAGCTAGGGGGTGTAAGGAATCATCTGGAAGATATCTAGTGAAGTTATCCGAGATTCTGATTAATCCATTTGAGTTTTCCCTTCTTGGAAACCTCTTCCTCCCACTGGTGTCACAGGGGATGAAGTGCTTGTATAAAAGAGGACTGGAAAGCAGAATGCTTCCTAACTAGAGCTCTCAGGTATTAAGTCTTCCTGATTCCACTTCTGTCTCTTTTTTTTTTCCATTGCATGACTTGACCTAGTTATTTCAAGGCCATCTTTAGATAACACTTCCTTTGCTCAGAAAAAAAAAATCCAGTCTGAGATGTTGGCATACAGCATTTCAAATCCTGCCAGAAGCAATGCCTCAGGGTTTTGCTTAAAAGTTGGCTGTGAAGGGACAGAAGAGATGTACCTATCACCACATTTCTTCCCAATTCTAACATGTTAGTGAAGTAACCCAAACAGTTTTAAAGGGAAAAATGAAGAAAGCTTATGAGCCCAGATATTAAGGGGAAAATCATATTCTTATCATTTTTCAATTCATCTGTTAGAAGATACTTGCAGCCTTTGTATTTAATACATTTAACCAGATTTAGCAGGTAGATTTGTATAAGGTGCCAAGTTTGGTTCGTTTTAATCCTGATTAGCTTTTTTGTGGCATAGTCTTCTGTGTGAACTCAACCTGTTCAGTTCATTCATAATTTGAGAGGTCCTTGGTGCTCTCTGAACTTGGTTGTTTTCTTGCAGATGTTTCATTATCCAAAGAAGAAAACAACCAAGCTCAGAGAGCACCAAGGACCCAGCATTTCAACCCTGAGCTACAAATATTCTCCTTTATTGGTAACTCATTATTTAATATTTAAAGACCTTTTTATATGACTAGTAGAAACCAGCAAAAAAACATTGAAAAGCATGGTCACATGACTGCAAGATGCTGCAAATGGCCATAAAAGTGATTTGTTTGCTAAGCACTGGGACCGTGGGGTGGAGGAAATTCAGCCATCATAACATCAAATGATCACATTGGGGCCGTGGGGTGGAGGAAATTCAGCCATCATGACATCAAATGATCACTAAGTGATCAGTCGTAAGTCAAGGACAACCTATACTGTACTTTTTCCAAATTACAATATACCTTGGTAAAGGCATGAATACATTATTGTATTGCTGCTACTATGCAAGTCCTGAAAATAGACACCATATTTATGCATAGGACCGAGCCTGTTTTAATTCAGTAACCAGTTTAAGAATGATTATTTGCCAATTGAGTGCATTTCATATGAAGAATCACAGAGTGTCTGAATTGGAAGGATCTTATAAGTAATCTAGTCCAACATCCCGCTCAGTGCAGAAATGCACTGAACTACCCCAAAAGGTGTCTATTTGTTCCCCATTTGCAAACTTCAGAGGAAGAGAATCCACCATTGTTCTAAATTAGGAGGAAATGGTTATGGTAAGAGGTGATAGATAAAAGAACTGTTAGTTTAGAACAGGGGTGGACACTATGGCAATTTGATGACCTGTGGACTTCAGCTCCCAGAATTCCTGAGCCAGCATGGAATTCTGGGAGTTGAAGTCCACAGGTTGTCAAATTGCTATAGTTGCCCACCCCTGTTCTAAGCTAACAGCTCTTTTAGCTATTACCTCTTACCATAACCAATTCTTCCTAATATTCCACCCTAGAAAAAATTCCTTTTTTAATCCATTGATCTTTGTCCTGCCCTCAGTTTCAACAAAGAACATCTATTTCCTTTCCTTGTACTTGACAGCCCTTTGTAGACAGTTATCATGTCTCCCTTCTGCTTTGTCTTTTGCAAGCTAAAAATCCCAGTCTCCTTTAAACATTCCCCCGGGTTTGATTTCAACATCCCTTATCATCCTGGCGGCTCTCCTCTAAACCTGCTCCAGTTTCTCCATGTCCCTTTTAAAGTGTGGGATCCTTATTCAGCTTCAGCGATGGGTCTGCTTATTGTGGTTGCATATTAAATATGCAACAGTTTTTAGGAACCAATCGATGGATTCCCCTGGCTGTGTTTCCTCTCTGATTTAGTGTCATTTACCAGCAGGAAAAAAGATCCATCATTGTCTGTAGCACGGACTTAGCAGTAAACCTAGGTAATATGGGCAAGTGCCTTTAGCTATTTTTCAAGTTCCCCTAGTGACAGATCACTGATGTGGTTGAACATGGTTTAGCACTCTTCTACAAAGTGCTGAACTTGTTTGTTTAAGCATATGCCTAGCAATTTTCTGGTGAAGCAGTAAATCTGGGCATAAAATATAGTTCAGCTAATACATTCCATGTGTGACCGAGAGATTCAGGCTGAAGTGTGATCTCTTATAGAAGATCTCTGTCACTTCATCTGCACCCTCCATGTTGGAGGCCTAAAGACTTCAAACGACCTTGAACTAATATGCTGAGGACTAAATTATAAAATAAAATTAGCATGGGAGGGCAAGGAAATGGGCGGGACCAAAATAAAAAGCCATTTTAATTAAACTTTCATTCTATTAATTAGGATTTCCATGTAATAATATTCCCCATTCTTGTCACATTATAGCAATAGCAATAGCACTTAGACTTACATACCACTTCACAGTGCTTGACAGCCCTCTCTAAGCAGTTTACAGAGTCAGCATATCGCCCCCAACAATCTGGGTCCTCATTTTACCAACCTCGGAAAGATGGAAGGTTGAGTCACCTTGAGCCAGTGAGAATCGAACTGCTGGCAGTCAGCGGAATTACTGCAATACTGCATTCTAACCACTGTGCCACTACGGCACTCTGTATTATAATTCCAGTTCATCAGCAACTCATAGATGCAGGAAGAGTATACCTATAGCATCTGAGAGCACATGTATTGGAGCCGTACTTGTTTACGCCTAGTTAACAAATATAGATTAAAAATATTCTATTGGCCTGTTTATTTGAAAAGCGAATGTGTGATTATAGTAAGAGGCACTGTCACTTGTTAAGGGATGAAATGAGACCACTTCCACAGGTTCTCCTCTAACTACTCTTCTTTTCCTTATGAGCTCAGGAGTCCTTCTGTGCATGTTCAGGTGTGATAGAAAAGCTGCAATATGCAAGCCTCCTTGGACGCTTGCAGCGCATCAAGGAACAATCTCAAGTGATCAATCAAGCTATGGCTGAGCTTGCCACTATTCCTTACCTCCAGGATATCAACCAGCCAGATGCTGAACTGGTAAGCCTGCCGTTTTTTAATCCTTTTGGAATTGGTTTGAAGGACAAAGAAGGAAAGAAGCTAGAATTTTATTTTTGTTTTCTGGCCCTTAGAAATATGTACTGGGACTCTGAAATCTTGAGCATAATATTCTGCCAAAGTCTGGGCTAAGCATATGAAGTGCAGTGAATTCAGATCAATATTTTTATGGCCATTGCTAGATCTCTTTGTTCTATTATGGAACTGTAAATTATAATTTTCATAACTAGTGTTCTATCACATATGTGATGCTGTTGAAAGAAAAATCTTCATCAGGATCCAGTCCAAGCTGGGAATAAAGAAAATGGAGACTGCTTTAGAAAGAAGGTTATAGTTTATTGAAGAGCAAAGCTAGACACAAGCATGGCTCTGGGAAAGCTGACCACATGTTGCTGGGAGTGGTGGGTTTTTTATACCTTCCTGGGCTTTTGTGTTTGGAATTGTTCCTGTTTGAGACTTTGTATTTCCTGTGTCATGTACTTTGACCTGAGCCTGAGTGTGCCTTTCTGGTATTCTAATGATGGTGGGTTAATCCTATTATGTCCTAAAGGTCATATCCTGCTTCCCTGGGGCTGGGGCTGATGGCTATGTCCTGTGTTGGATTTTTTTGGGTGAGGGGTTGTTGATTCTAGGGATCTTTGTCTTTTTAATCCCATCAGCTCCATCTTCCTGGCTCCAACCTTCCTAAATGTATTATGATATCTGCATTTCTACAGAGCTGGTTTCTGCTTGGGGGAGGGAGACTTGGGGCTATTAAGAAAAACTGGGCATGCTTTTCTGCCTTTTTAAGATCCTTTGAGGAAATATAATATTCTGCCTTTTTAATATTTCCTTCTCGGGGGTGGGCTGACTTCCCACAATGTAATACAGTAATAAGAAGAGGAACACAATACTCTGAAGTCAAACAGAGTGCAGGGATGTAAAAGCATTTTGGGCCATGGATCTCTTGCAAGCAGATTCTGAGGTATAGTGGAGTGCACTGTCTTTGTTACAATAAACATAAAAGTCAGCGTAGGTCAGACTCAGGAAAATCAAATGAAACTCCATCAGAATTTTAGACTTAATCTTGTTTATGTGCTTAAGAACTTAATTTTGCTGATCATATCACAAACCTGGAAAGTGAGGAGGCCTGGTCAGAGCCAAGGAGCTAATATGGATAATTCCATGATACAGACCAAACTGAACCAAGGACAAAATGAATTTCCAATTGGATTTGCACATCCTAAGCAATGATTTCCCCAACCATGATTTATTACGTAAAACACAGTTGGATGTGCTTGCACATCTTAAACCCTAAACTGATCAAGGAGAGAAGCAACCTAGAACTGAGGAGAAACTTCCTGACAGTTAGAACAATTAACCAGTGGAACAACCTGCCTCCAGAAGCGGAGAATGCTCCAACACTGGAAGTTTTTAAGAAGAGACTGGACAGCCATTTGTCCGAAATGGTATAGGGTTTCCTGCCTGAGCAGGGGGTTGGACTAGATGACCTTCAAGGTCCCTTCCAACTTTATTATTATTATTATTATTATTATTATTATTATTATTATTATTATTATTATTATTATTATTATTATTATTATTATTATTATTATTATTATTGTTGTTGTTGTTGTTGTTGTTGTTGTTGTTGTTATTGTTATTATTATTGTTGTTGTTGTTGTTGTTTACAAATTGCATCAGCTGAGACCACACAACACACTAAATGAAAGCCAAACAATTCACAGAATGCTTAATATTTTGGATGAATTACCCTTCTGTACTTTTGTTGTTATTGTCTTCCCTCAAAATACATTGATAGTCATCATGAAGACATGCACATCACTACAAAAGCAAACAGGTGTGCCTACAATATCCTAATATATTTTTTCTCCCCTCTTCTCCACAACAAGCCAGAAAATCTTCAAAAGGCAACCTTCTTGCAATTAAGAAGCTAGATTTTTAAATTAGTCTTTAAACTGTGTTGAAATTGTTGGCTGGTTGGAAACAGAGTAACCAAACTTTGCTAATTCAAATGGTTAAATAAAGATTTTAAGGTTTAAGAGAGGAGGTGAAGAAGAGAGGAAAGAAGGAACCAAATCTTTATCCATAAACTCAGAGCTAATGCATCCCAACAGAAGCTGTCTTTAAAAAAAACAAAAAACAAAATGCCATTATTAATTCCTGTAAATTAAACACATCTTAAAGATACAGTCAGCTTTACTGAAACATTGTACCCTTTCCAGAAAATATTGCATGCAAATGTAGTTCTCCTTTCAGCTGGGTGAGGAATCTGAATATTCCCTCCAGTCAACAGAATTTAATTCAGTGATAGGATTCTTTCCCTCCCCAATATTCCAAGAATGAACAAAAATGCCAACAGACTAACTTCCCTTATCTTTTTAAGCTCCACAACTTGTGTTTCACAAATTCACTCCTCAAGGGGCTTGTTTCTAATCTAGCTGTTCAACTTCCATACTTCTTTTGAATATTGGGGGGGGGGAATCTTCCATTCAATCGTGTTTGATTCTCAGAGACTGCTTGAAGAAGACCCTACAATTTTCTTGGCAAGGTTTTTCAGATGTCCCCTTCGCAGGGGTGAGAGAGAGTGACTGGCCCAAGGTTGCCCAGCTAGCTTTGTGCCTAAAGTGAAACTAGAATTCATAGTTTCTAGCCTGATGCCTTAACCACTACGTTAAACTAACTCTTGTATTAGGCTTAGAACACTCTAAAATCAGAATAACAGAATTGGAAGGGATCTAGTCCATCCTGCGCAGGCAGGAAACTCTATACCAGTGATGGCGAACATTTTAGAGACTGAGTGCCCAAACTGCAACCTAAACGCCACTTATTTATCGCCGGGTGCCAGGTGGGCATGGCCCACTGGGTGGCGGTGGCTGTGGTGGTCATGACAGATTGGGTGGCTGTGGCCAAGGTGGGCGTGGTCACCTCAATGTTGCTCGTGGGGAGGGACGCCTGTGGGGGTGGGCAGGGTTGGGGGAGATCCAGGGGGTCTCTGGCAGGTGGGGCGGTAGGCAGGAGGCTCATCCTGCAGGGTGAGGCGAGGCAGGGCGGGGGTGCCATTGCCATCAGCCCCCGCACACAGAGGCCAGCGAGTGCATGGGGGCCGACGGTGTCCGTCAGCAGCCACAGCCTGCTGGCCCCTCAAACAGCACACTCTGGGGCTCCGCAGCCCGCCGCCAGCAGTTCAAAGAAGCCACCTCTGAGCTGGATGGCCGGCCAACAGCTGAGGAGGCAATGCAGTGGGTCGTGCCCGGGAAAAGGAGAGCATGCGAGGCCAGGAGGGATGGGACGGGGGGAGGGAAACCAGCCGTGCTGGGATGCATCCGGCCACATGGGACCTCGGTCAGTTAGCAGGCAGCTGGTTAAAGAGGGACAGTTGCCATCTCCGGGGCATGGCACGCGTGCCCACAGAGAGGGCTCTGAGTGCCACCTCTGGCACGCGTGCCATAGGTTCGCCACCACTGCTCTATACCATTGCAGACAAATAGTTGTCCAATCTCTTCTTAAAAACCTCCAGTGCTGGAGCACCCATAACTTCTGGAGGCAAGCCATTCCACCAGTTAATTGTTCTCACTCTCAAGAAATTTCTCCTTAGTTCTAGGTTGCTTCTCTCCTTGATTGGTTTCCATCTATTGCTTCTTGTTCTGCCTTCAGGTGCTTTGGAGAATACGTTGATCCCCTCTTCTTTGTGGCAGCCACAACTTCTGGAGGCAAGTTGTTCCAAATCATTACAGACCAGGCTAGTGACTGAATCCAATGTCACCTCCACAAAGGAAGATCTCAAAAGGGGGGAAAGCTATATCTTATTTTAGCTCTTGGTTAAGCAACCTATAATCCCAGGGACACATGTGGCTCCTAATCCACATTTTTGTGGCTCTAAAAGTCGTGCTCAGCGACTGAATGCAATGACTGAACATTTGAGAGGAGTGACACCAAGTCTGAGCTTTAATTCACATTTTAAAAGTAAAGAAAATCTGGAGAAGGCGAGAACCAGCATCTTAATCCTGCCTGTATATACACCGTTCCACCCACAGCAATTCTTGGCTCCTCTCAAAAATGTTAAGTGTAGCCCCTGATCATTAAAACTGGTTAAAATTATCCCTTGTAACAGTTTGAAGTAGACCCTTCCTAAATATATCAGTCCTTCTGATAAAATACAGAATCCCAAGTTCTACTTCAAACTGTTACAAGGGATAATTTTAACTGTGCATGCATTTAAATTAATTATGATATGCAAATGAACTGTGTCTAGTTTTTTGTTTTTTTTTCCTTTTGGGAAGAGTGACATCCCAAGCTATACATCACAGCTTAAACACATGCCATGAAAACAGTAGTTAAAACTAGCTCTTCCACTTGCAAACTTCATCTTCTGGAAAATCCCAATAACCTTTTCAAGGGTAGTATTGCAGCAAATCACCTCTAGCGGGTCTGCAAAGCTTTCAAGCTTTCTTTATTAAATTTGGCAGCATCAGAAACCCAAGATGAATATTCTACAGTGAATAAACTAATGTTTCTTAAGGCACAACTAGATATAATTCAGAAGGATGTTTATAAACAGAAAGATGCGTATAAACAGGTTTATAAGAACAGTTTTAAATAGAGGGCTGAATCCAATAGAGGTTGGGTTCACAAACTGCATTATTACATAATGTTTGTTTGACCAGATTAAGTCATAGTGGTTGGATTCATACAACATGCTAAACTAAAGCCAAATACATCTTATCATGTTGTGCAAAGCTTGACTAAGACTACAGTTTACAGTTTCCCAGTTTAATGAAGCTACTGACCCTATGGGAGAAACAGAGAACATAGCTTCCACCTCTCCCCCCCCCCCATACATTCTGCTCCTTTCCTCCCCATCGTTTAGTTTTAGTTATAACCTGTATTTTCATTGTGATTTTACTGAGATTTGTATACATTGGTGTATATAATTATAGTCTCATTTTGATCTTGTAAGCTGCCTAGAGTCACCTTACAGCAAGACAGGTGGCAAACAAATTTAATTAATCACTTAGTTTAAAATTTAATTATTAATTAAAGTTTAATTAATTAATTAATTAAAATATACATATGGTGTCTGTCCATATTTCGGTGCAAGGCAGGCAATATCTGATGGGGTGCAATTTTAATTGGAAAAAAATACTGTTCATCCCGTAAGATCAGAAAGAGTGAAAAATGCTTCATTAAGCAATCCACTAAGCAACCTTATCTGATAGGACATAGCAGTTGTGCCTTATCTATCACCCCTGACCACTGGAACACTATATCTCTCTCTTTCAGAGAGAGGGAGAGGGAGAGAGGGAGAGAGGGAGAGGGAGAGTACAGAGTACAGAGTACAGAGAAGAGCAACAAAGATGATTAGGGGACTGGAGGTTAAAACATATAAGGAAAGGTTGATGGAATTGGGTATGTCTAGTTTAATGAAGAGAAGGACGAAGGGGGACATGATAGCAGTGTTCCAATATCTCAGGGGCTGCCACAAAGAAGAGGGAATCAAGCTATTCTCCAAAGCGCCTGAAGGCAGGACAAGAAGTAATGGATGGAAACTAATCAAGGAGAGAAGCAACCTAGAACTAAGGAGAAACTTCCTGACAATTAACCAGTGGAACAACCTGCCTCCAGAAGCGGTGAATGCTCCAACACTGGAAGTTTTTAAGAAGAAACTGGACAGCCATTTGTCCGAAATGGTATAGGGTTACCTGCCTGAGCAGGGGGTTGGACTTGATGACCTCCAAGGTCCCTTCCAACTTTATTATTATTATTATTATTATAAGACGGAGAGAGAGAGAGAGAGAGAGAGAGAGAGAGAGAGAGAGAGAGAGAGATTGAGATGGCCCTGATTCTGATTTGCTTTAAAGGTATCTTTAATACAGGAGGTCCCGTTTAGTGACTGCCTGAGTTCCCACAGTTATGACAGTGATAAAAACATAACTTTGCAACTAGTCCTTGTATTTATGACCTTTATAGATCTGTAGTTATCTGTATCCTGTACACATCCGTGGTGTGTAAGTTTCAGCCTTGCTGAAGAGTAATGATTTAATTGATAGGTTGTACAGGTAGTCCTAGACTTACAACCACAGTTGAGCCCAAAATTTCTGTTACTAAGTGAAACAGTTGTTAAGTGAACGCTGCCCCATTTTACAACCTTTCTTAACAACTTTCTTCACAGTTGTCAAGTGAATCACTGCAGTGGTTAAGTTAGCAACATGGTTATCAAGTGAATCTGGCTTCCCCATTGACTTTGCTTGCCAGAAGGTCGCAAAAGGGGTTCCCATGACCCCGGGACACTGCGACCGTCATAAATACGAATCAGTTGCCGAATGTCTAAATTCTGATCCTATGGCCATGGGCAGGGGTAGGCAACCTTGACTCTTTTATGACTTGTGGACTTCAACTCTCAGAATTCCTGAGCCAGCCATGCCAAGGTTGCCTACCCCTGGCCATGGGGATGCTGTAATGGTCATGGGTGTGAAAAACGGTCATAAGTCACTTTTTTCAGTGATGTTGTAATTTTGAACGGTCACTAAATGAACTGTTGTAAGTCAAGGACTACCTGTATTGAAACTGATTTTGAGGGTTTGCTTAAAAGGATCTGCTTAAAGCTGCAGTTTCTTCATTTAGGGACTGCCTCTTGGAGTTAACTATGAACTATGTTCTTCCGCTAGAACAGAATGACATGCATTTTAGGGAATCAGTATCACTTTTCCACCTTTTTATTCCATTTATTTATTTGGTTTTGTGTCATTTATTTCCTGTAATGGAAGTGTTAATTTTACTGTACTTTTTGATACCATTTTGGAATCTAATGTATTGTAAAGTATTTTACATGTGCTCGGATTCACCATGACATAGATATTGTGATGTTTCACTTAGCAACTACGTTGTCAGTCCAAATTGTATCTGGCTTTTTCTCCAGGCTCTGAGCTAGGATGAGATGCAGGCTGTAAATATAAGGGGCTTTATGTAAGCCACCAGGATTAACATGAATGGAATGGAATAGAATGGAATAGAATGGAATAGAAGGGAATAGAAGGGAATAGAATAGAATAGAATAGAATAGAATAGAATAGAATAGAATAGAATAGAATAGAATAGAATTAGCTTGTTACACCAGGATTAACATCTTTTTCCATTTGTGATGGTTTTTTACACCTTTGTTTTTAATTTTGTACACTGCCCAGAGTCATTAACAAGTTACTAGCCTAAGAATATGAATAATATATAAAAAATAAACACAAATAGACAAATAACTCAAAGAGAATAGGTTAAAAAGTGTCCATTGTGCTATACATTTTAGTCTCATTCCAATTTTAGTGGAACACATAAGTATGCATTCAATTATTATGTTGAAACTAATTGTACTTATATGTTCTAATTTTTCCTTATTGCTATAGAACACAAATATTTGTAAAAAAAAATGCAACTGTTATAAACTATCAACAAAAACTCCTATGCTAAAAACTCATATTTACTATTGCATATTTACTTATTTAGGGTCATTATTTATCCCCAATAACAAAAAGCAAAATGTGGATGAGTCCAAGTGGGGGGGGGGTGAAAAAATAGACGAAATGATGCTGATGCTGTTCATTGTGCAAAAGATGAGCAATAAAATCATCAGCGTACAAATGATTTTTTAATTAGCTTTTAATCTGTGTATTTAGGGAAGTTATTTCTGTGTGAATTCCATTCCGATAATTTTTATCTTGGTGTCACAGCTGCAGTCACTAATGGCAGATGCCATGGACACCCTCGAAGGAAGGAAAAGTGATAAAGAACGTGTCTGGAATAAAATTCAAAAGGTAAAAAAAAAAAAAAAGCCACGTTGGAGACTAAGTCGAGAGAGCAGATGCTAAGAAGTTAAGGTTTGTGAAAGGGGTGATATCAGTTCTTGAGGGTGATGAAAAGTTGGTCTCACTTCCAAAGTATTTCAAAATTTCAGCCTTGGCCAGTTCATGCCCTGCTTATTTTGAAAAAAAGTTTCATTCTTTGTATTTGCACATTCCGTATGAAGGCAGGCTGATTAAGACTATGGAGGAATGGGTGCTTTGAGCAAGCTGCAACAATAATGTTCCAAAAATGCTTTGCAACTGCACAATCACAAAGCAAGGAAGAAAGCTAAGTAACATTACAACGATGACTACATTTAGATACAAACAAGATCTAAGATACAAATGGGGAGGTTTGGGGTTTACAATAACCCCTATGGTTACGTCAGGTGCAGGCAAGCAGATCCACACCCGAGGGCTCAAGCTGACTACTTTATTATATTCCAACTGATAATACAGAATTGTATTATCTGATAATACAATTCCAACTGATAATACAGATAATAAAGGCTGAACGCAAAAGAATTGAGGCCTTTGAACTATGGTGCTGGAGAAGACTCCTGCGAGTCCCCTGGACTGCAAGGCGATCAAACCGGTCAGTCCTAGAGGAGATCAACCCTGACTGCTCCTTCGAAGGCCAGATCCTGAAGTTGAAACTCAAGTACTTTGGCCACCTAGTGAGAAGGAAGGACTCACTGGAGAAGAGCCTAATGCTGGGAAAGATTGAGGGCAGTAGAAGAAGGGGACGACAGAGAATGAGGTGGCTGGATGGAGTCACTGAAGCAGTAGGCGTGAGCTTAAATGGACTCCAGAAGATGGTAGAGGACAGGAAGGCCTGGAGGAACGTTGTCCATGGGGTCGCGATGGGTCGGACATGACTTCGCAACTAACAACAAACAACACAATACAGGTAGTTCTCGACTTACATCCACAACTGAGCCCAAAATTTCTGTTGCTGAGTAAAACATTTATTAAAAGAATTTTACTCCATTTCCCAACCTTTCTTGCCACAGTTGTTAAATGAAACACTGCAGTTGTTAAGTTAATAACACAGTTGTCAAGTGAATCTGGCTTTCCCATTGACTTTGCTTGTTGGAAGTTTGCAAAAGGTGATCACATGACCCCGGGACAGTGCAACCATCATAAATGTGAGTCAGTTGCCAAGCATCTCAATTCTGATTATGTGACCATGGGGATGCTGCAATGGTCATAAGTATGAAAAATGGTCATAAGTCACTTTTTTCAGTGCCGTTGTAACTTTGAATGGTCACTGAATAAACTGTTGTAAGTTGAGGACTATCTGTACAAGAATCTCCCCAGACTGCTTGCCTTTTCTTGGGGAAAAACAGATAAGGTTTGGGGAGGGGTGTTAGTCCTAATTTTCTTGTAGCTGCAGAACAACTCAAGGCTAATTCCCCACTTTACCTCTCCTCCTTTCCTGGCTGGCAGTTTCCCAACAGGTTCTCTGTGCATTTGACTCTAAATTGTGGTTGGTTTTTATAAACACAAATGAGAACATGTCAGTTTGATAATCTATATTTTGAACTTTACTAATCATGGTTAAACTTGAGCACCAAACAATTGCTTAGCATACAGTTCAGACCAGCTAGCTATCTGACACGCTAAAGGAGAAAAAACGGTAATCCATAATATGCTGTGAATATTATGGCTTCCCTACCAAAAATGATAAAAGAATATGCTAGAATAAAAAGAAAGCAGGAATTTTGTGAAAGTCCACAAAAGAGGACGTGGAAATTTATCAAGTTTTCAAAAGGTGGGAGGGTTGGGTTTTTTTAATCTATTTTTACAGTTTCCCCAAGTACATGTTTGTTTAGATTTCAGGTGCATATTTAAAAATACAGTACAGAAAGTACTGATTCATATGGCATTAAGGTAGGATGTATAGACTATAACTTCAAACAGGTGTGGGCTGATGTCAGGGACTGTGGGGTATGAAACTGGAAAAGATGAATACATCTTTATGTATCATCTAATTGCAGATGGAAGGGCATCTCAGACCTAGATAAGTAAAGAGAGGGGTGTTCCTCTATCAGAAATGTGCCCCTCTCTGTTTTGGATCTGGAATTAGCTGTGAGCTAAGAGCAGGGGAGAATTGCTGGCAAGTATTATTTGGATGTTTCGCAGGTGACCAAAATGGTGTTTCACAGATAACTGGATACAAAGCTTTCTTTCTGAAATCAAGGATCAAATTGGGACTCCTACTGCTATACTGGGCTCCCTGTTGCACAGTGGCATTCCTGAGGTACTTGAACTCACCACCAGGTAGATGATGATGTTTCCCACTTTATAAGGCTGGGAATCCATATCCATCTTGGGCTAGACCCAAGTTATTGAGGATCAAATCATTGAGGATCACACATTCAACCTGTTTTTGTCTCAGAACTGATACAATGTGATCTGAAGTAGAGAACCTTAACATTTATCCTTTGCCATGGTGAGACCACTCATATCTATGAAGCTAACCAGTGCCACCAATCTCCAGAGGAAACCAAATGGATAGGGCTTTCACAGATAGCTAATGGATCTACTTGGTTGAATGCTTAAAGAATTCCATGGACCTGGTAGGCAGTTCTATCAAGACTATGATCAATCTTTGGCATATGGAGGCAACTGGGCTTTTGATAGAGTTGTGCCTGAGTGATTTCTCTCTCTCTCTCCACCAAACCAAGATTACTTCTGCTTTTTTGATGAGCTCTGGGAGATGAAGCAATAGAGGAGATTCCTAGATACTGATAAAAGACAAAGAGCAATTATGACTCATGGGTAAAAGCTCAAGTCTGAGTCCACATTGTGCAGAAAAAGCAGCAACATTTCCCCTCTTTTATTCTTCCACAGAAACAGATTGCTGACTAGGAGCTCTTTGTAGTGTAACCTGGATGCTTTTAGGGAAGGATGGGGTAGAGGAGCATTAATAGGTTGCTATGATAAATTTCTTTGGTATCTGGAAGGAAAGTCACTCATATTTGTTCAGGGATGGGGGTTTTTTTTTGGGGGGGGGGGAATCTCATAGAATTGACAAAGTCTACTTCTGGGAGGATTATAACTTACAGTACTTGGTCCAGAGGAAATAGACAGGATTCTCTGTGACATCAGCTCTGCCACTTGCAAGTAACAGGAGGTGAGCTCAGAGGAGTGGCTGGTGCATCCTTGAATGAGGGAGGGTTACACTGACTGCCTTGACGGAAGCAGTGATAAATCCCACCCCAGGAGTCAATATCTGACCCAACTGTTTTTGATAACTATTAACTACCCTTCAACCTTCTCTTTGGGAAGAAGGTGGTTGAATAAGTAGAAGGCCTGCATATGAAGGGGGCTCTGCTTAAGTGGGTGAATCTGGACCTTTTCAATCAGGGCCTGAGCATAGACACCAGATCACATTGATTACTTTTGTGGATGACCTATGGTGGGATTAAGATGTATGTATGTGACCTTCATAATTCTGCTAGACCTCTCAGCAACTTTCAATACCATTGTTTGTGCTATCTTTCTGGACTAGTTTCAAGGGTTAGAAGTGAGAGTTGGTATTTCTTTACACTGATTCTCTTCCTTCCAGACTGAGCAATTTCAGTTGATAGAAAGGAAGAAATCATGTCCGTGGACTCTCTATTTTATATGAGAAGGTACTACCAGTAGCTGTGGCCTGGAGGGCTTTTGACCAACTCTCTCTTTTCCAACAGTAATATCCTTTTCTGACTGGAAGGCCCTGCTTGTAGTGACACATGGCTTGATCACTTTGAACATTTGAAATTTATTTATTAAATTTATATGCTACCCATCTCATTGTCAAGCAATGGTGGTCAGTGTGGGACCGTCATTGAAGACCACTCAGAAGTTACAGCTGGTCCATCAAGCTGCAGTTAAAGTAACAAAGGCAATAACCTTGCCTTGTGTGAGACCTCTGCTTTGAGAGCTGTACTGGGTGAAGTTCAAGGTGCTGGTTGTAACCTTTCAAACCCTTCATGGTTAAAGACCTGGATATCGGTGAGACTGCCCACTCTTAGCTAGCATTTGCCCACTTAATAAAAACAAGAAGGAAAGACTTGCCAGCATCCCAAACTGTAATGGGCTTTAAAAGTAACCTTGAGGAACAGGAGGAAGAGCTGGAACTAAGACAACACTCAGACAAAAATTTGGATCCAAGATAGAAATGTCATTTGATAAAGCATTTCAGGTTTGACCCTCTCTAGATCTCTTGTAGATGAAGGGAGAAAGAGGGCGGGTATGTTGAGATTCTGTTTGAACTTATAAAAGTAGCATTAGTGTGTCTGATACATAACTTTGATTTCTTAATCTGGTCTACCGTGAAGAGCTGACTTGTCTCTACAGTGTCTCATGATGAGAGAACTGTATCAGTGCCCTCTTTTCTGGATTCACAAAGATTAAAATGGTCCTTACTCTGCTAGGAATCTGGAAGACCATTAAGATCTAGACGGAATGTTTTTCACTAATAGTTATGGATTCTCCTTGGTATTATATTACTCAATTATGCTACGTTATGTTTTGAACGTGTTACTATAAATTGAAGTGCAAATGGCTCAGAGTCACTTGTAATTGGAGTGGCATATGACCCTCAGGAAATGAATCAATCCCTGTTAAAGTTTTTGTTGGCAGGAAATTTAGGAGCTATAGTTCAAAGCCACTAAACTGAGGGAGAACGTTATGTATTATTCCTAAACATTTTTAATTATAATCCATATTTTTTTTCAGTAATCTGGATTTGGTTATACTTTATTTATAGTTAGCAGCATATCAGTGTGGTAGTACCCGTAGATCTCAGGATCCTAAAATGGTTACATTGCCACCAAAATCCACCTACCATATTTGACATGCATTCATTATTGATGCCGCTCTGTTTAAGTTAGACAAAGATCAAAAAGTAGATTCCTTCCACTTTAGTAGAATGTGTTGCATATATTGTCCCTATGTAATAAGTAGCACAACCCCCTCATATAACAATATGGTTTGAGGTATGGCAAAGTGCAAGGAACATTCCACTCCGGAGAAAACAGTTCCTGTGATCCTTTTTTTTTACCACTTTCTAAAGCAAAAATGAAGAGCTGTCTTTTATCATCCTTTATCAAACAAGCTCACTTTTATCAACATGCTGACTGATAGTTGTGGGAAAAGCTAGAGATCTTCTACAGGTAGTCCTCAACCTACAACCACAATTGAACCCAACATTTCTGTTCCTAAGTGAGACATTTGTTAAGTGTGTTTTGCCCCATTTTAAGACTTTCCTTGCCACAACTGTTAAGAGAATCACTACAGTTGATAAGTTAGTAACCCGGTCGTTATGTGACTCTGGCTTTGACTTTGCTTGTCAGAAGTTTGCAAAAGGTGATCATGTGACCCCAGGACACCGCAACTGTCATAAGTATGAGTCAGTTGCCAAGCATCCGAATTTTGATCATGCGACCAAGGGGATGCTGCAATGGTCATAAGTGTAAAAAATGGTCCTAAGTCACTTTTTTCAATGCTGTTGTAATTTTGAATGGTCACTAAACAAACTGTTGTAAGTCGAGGACTACCTGTACCAAATGCCAGGATTTAAACTGGGACGGGTGGTTTTGCACATCAAAACAAATATATTATTGAATGATTGAGGCCTTTCTTGTGAAGAGGAGCAGCTGGAGGAAGATACCTAAGCCCCTCCCATTTATTCTCCTGGTTTATCACACCGGCTGAGTTTGCAATCACAGTTACCTTGGTTATTGGCATAACTCATTTCTGGGTTTACACAATACATTGAATCGTCAGCCAACCAAATTGGATGTGTTCCCAGAACATACTGAGCTATAAAAAAAAAAATCTAAGCAAGGTAACACTAACCAACACTAACAGCATTTAGCATGTGGTGCAAATGCAGCTGCTGGCTGTTTAACTGATTTGGCTAGATGTGTTGTGTGATCACAGCACAGAGCGACAGAGGAGGAGAAATCAGGGCTCTAGCAAACCATGAGTCTGTAGAGGCCTGGATATACAGATATCCTCAACTTACAACCACAACTGAGCCCAAAATTTCTGTGACTAAGCAAGACAGTTAAGTGAGCTTTGGCCCATTCTACAATCTTTCTTGACACAGTTGTTAAGTGAATCACTGCAGTTAAGTTAGTAACACAGGTGTTAAGTGTATCCAGCTTCCTCATTGACTTGGCTTGTCAGAAGGTGGCAAATGGTGATCACATGACCCCGGAATACTGCAACCGTCATAAATACCAGTCAGTTGCCAAGCGTCTGAGTTTTGATTATGTGATCATGGGGATACTGTAATGATTGTAAGTGTGAAAAACGGTCATTAGTCATTTTTTTCAGTGTTGCTGTAACTTTAGATCACGGGTGTCAAACTCGCCGCGTCACGTGACGTGTTGTGACGTATCGCAACTTTTTTCGCATTGCTGGGGTGGGTGCAGCCTCCGTATGATGCAACCGGCCCACGGGCCAGCAGTTTAACACCCCTGCTTTACGTGTCCACTAAATGACTTTCTGCAAGTCGAGGACTATCTGTATAAAGGGATTTGGACGTGTTCTAAATGGATCCTTAATATATTTCAGGAATGTGCCTCTTGGAAGGTAACTGTCCATTGTTTTATTGAGTTGTGACCTGTGAGGAATGTACAGGTTGACTTTGTAGACAATTTACCCTTAGTTATTTATCCCAGGAACACACATAGAAACAAACAATGCCTTTTCTGCATGCTTCATCCTAGGAGATAAATGCCAGCAGTCTCTGCATTAAGAACATCTGACTTACAACTTGTTCTGGTAATCCTTGTTTTATGACCATAATGGAGCCTGTGCATTATGGTTTTAAGTTGTGACAGTCAGAAAGCAGGTCACCTACATGACCGACCCAGTTTTAAGATCGTTGCAGTGGTTATTAAGCAAACCTATGACTGTTTTTCACTCTTACGACCATTACAGCATCCCCATGGTCACATGTTCAAACTTCGGCTGCTTGACAATTGACTCATATTTATGACGGTTGCAGTGTCCTGGGCTCATGTGATCACCGTTTGCAACCTTCTGACAAGCAAAGTCAATGAGGAAGCCAGATTCACTTAACAACTGTGTTATTAACTTAACAACCGCAGTGTGGCAAGAAAGATTGTAAAACGGGGCAAAACTCAATGAGTGTCTCCTGTAGCAACAGAAATGTTGGGCTCAGTTGTGGACATAAGTTGAGGACTACCCTGTACTGTGACAAACCTTTGATTGACACTAAATGTGAATTGTATGTATCCATTCCGACTTACCTACAAATTTGACATGGGAATGGTTTGTAACTCAGGGGCTGCCTGTAATACAAACATAAGCAGTTTCTAAGCTCTCTAGTGTTTGTTCTTCTGTCTAGACACCATAGGACAGTGATGGCGAACCTTTTAGAGACCGAGTGCCCAAACTGCAACCTAAACCCCACTTATTTATTGCCGGGTGCCAGGTGGGCATGGCCCACTGGGTGGGCGTGGCTGTGGTGGTCATGGCAGACTGGGTGGGTGTGGCCAAAATGGGCATGGTCACCTCAATGTTGCTCGTGGGGAGGGACGCCTGTGGGCAGGGTTGGGGGAGATCCAGGGGGTCTCTGGCAGGTGGGGCGGTGGGCAGGAGGCTCATCCTGCGGGGTGAGTTGAGGCGAGGCAGGGCGGGGATACCATTGCCGTGGGGCAAGGTGAGGCAGGGGCCAGGGCAGCTGCTGCCTGACACCATCGGCCCCAGCACACAGAGGCCAGCGAGTGCATGGGGGCCACCGGTGTCCGTCAGCAGCCACAGCCTGATGGCTCATCGACCGGCGTACTCTGGGGCTCCACAGCCCACCGCCAGCAGTTCAGAGAAGCCGCCTCTGAGCTGGACGGCTGGCCGACAGCTGAGGAGGCGATGCAGTGGGTCGTGTCCGGGAAAAGGAGAGCATGTGAGGCCAGGAGGGATGGGACAGGGGGGAGGGAAACCAGCTGTGCCGGGATGCATCTGGCCACCTGGGACCTAGGGCGGCTGGTTGAAGAGGGACAGTTGCCATCTCTGGGGCATGGCACGCGTGCCCACAAAGAGGGCTCTGAGTGTCGCCTCTGGCACCCACTGCCATAGGAGAAACTCCCGAGAAATAACAAATACAGTATTTGTTGTCATATTAACTTAAGTCATTGGAGTACATGCAAATTAACTAAATCAGTCCTGGTTAGGAGGACAGCCTAATAACCCTGTAGACAAGTGAGGGTTTTTTGGTTTTTTTGCTTTTGACTGCTGCTTAACCTATGATTCACTGTTCTGTTTCACAAAGTGCAAAATTGCAGGTAACTCCAGACTCCCATTGTTGCTCTGCGTTACTATCAGATAAACCAAGCAGGAAACATTGGGCCAAGGAGAAGACCCTTTAGGACATTTTGCACAAAAGCTCCCTCAGAAATGGTCTTGTATAAAATTCAACTCGAAAGTATAAAAGAGTCACTTGCTTGGGATGGCACGGCTTCAAAGATTGCCTAATTCCCACGATACCTTTCTGTCACCCAACAACCCAGGGGTTATTAAAAATTAAAGCCTCCAAGCCTAAATTCTTCTTTGATGCTTGGTGTGCATCTGTGAAGCCTTTTCAAAGCTTTCGCACCTGACATTTCCCGAATTATTATTTCTTCCTACAAATTTAACATAGATTCAGCGTCCCCATGTTAACTCTTAAACTTTTTCAATGGACTCTAACATCGCAGGCAGAGGCCCAGTTATTCAGCCTCCGGCACCTGTTCTAAATTTTCTTTGTTACCATTTCAGATCCAGGTTCCCCCTTTTGTCTTCATTGCCACAGAATTAATTTACACGTGTTGAGGAAAATAGCCACAATCTAAGCTTGAGCAATTAGTGTTAAATGAGGAATGCTGAATTTGCCATCCTCACTAGTGAAATCCGGCTGTTACAAAAGAAGCAGCTGTTATGCTTAATGAAAACATTCAGCCCTTTTCTCTGAAATAGCAGAATAATGATGTGTGGGGTTTATTTTCCAAATGGATAAAAAGAGAGCTGATGAAATCTCACCTTTTCTTTTCTTTTTTTTCTTTTAAAAGGAGTTTGCATTCCTAGGCAATAAGAGACTATCACATATTATGTGGATGCAAACAAGGAGCCCCTGAAAATGATTCATGGGGAAATTAAATTTGAAGATAGGCTTGCATTTATTTGGCATGTCCTCCCCCCTCCCTCCCAGGAATACAGTGTGAATGCAGGCTGGAGGGGCAAATGGATTGATGGGGGAAATTGATTTTCTTGGCAGAAATGGTTTACATCAGACATGTCAAACACAAGGCCCGGGGGCCGGATGCGGCCCGCGAAGTGGTTTCATGTGGCCCGCAAAGCCATCCTGGAAACAGTGAGGGAACGGCCCCCACTGCCTTGGCCCTGGCCCAGGCCAGCCGGGAGCCAATGTACAATTTTGTGGTGGCCATCTATGCTGAAACGCATTCAGTCTTAGCTCCACAAGGCAGTCTGGAAACAACGAGGAACCAGCCCCTGCCGCGTGAGCCCCACCACCTGGGTGCATGCTGGGGAGGCTCCTCCAGTGGACCATGCCTTGGCACTTGCCCTGGTCCCACCCCCTTCTGCCAGAGACCCTCAGATCTGTCCCACTCCTGCCCAGGCCCCCTTGACACGAACGATGTAGAGCTGGCCATGCCCACCCAGTAGGCCACACCCACTCCATCCACGCCCACCCAGTAGGCCACACCCACCCTGGCCACACCCATCCACCCACCTCCCCAGGGCAACCGCAATGCTGATGCGGCCCTCAATGAAATTGAGTTTGACACCCCTGGTTTACATGCATCATCTTGCAAGGCCTGGCCTACTATTAGCAAAGTAGTAGCTGTTTTAGATGTTATAAAATGGCAGCAAGTGTTATTTTTAACAGATGAGGGAACCAGTTTCAAGGCATTGCTCCATTCAACACTTCTCCAAAGCAAAGTAGTCTTTCAAAAAGATTAGAATAGCAGCCCCAAAGGTGCTTTTCCATAAGACAACTTGGTTTTTTTCTTGAAAACGTTTTGCTTCTCATCCAAGAAGCTTCTTCAGTTTCTGACTGAATGGGGGGAAACTTGAGGATTTATATTCTTTGCAGTCATCTGATCATAAGTACTCTGACCAAGAAGGTTCCATACCTATTTGCACTCTGATTCAGGTAACCCTGAGGGTACAGATAAACCCCAAAGTGGTCTCAACAACTCTCAGAGAGCTAATGACCAGATGACTGTTAAGGAATATAAATCGTTGCATTCCCCACAATTCAGCCAGAACTGAAGAAGCTTCTTGGTTGAGAAGCAAAATATTTTCAAGGAAAAAAACAACAATGTCTAGCTGCCTTTAGAAAAGCACCCTTGGGCCAACCATGATCTGGATAATAATAATAATAATAATAATAATAATAATAATAATAATAATAATAATAATAATAATAATAATAATAATAATAATAATAATAATAATAATAATAATAATAATAATAATAAAAGTTGGAAGGGATCTTGGAGGTCATCTAGTCCAACCGCCTGCTCAGGCAGGAAACCCTATACCAGGGGTCGGCAACCGGAAACACTGAAAGAGCCACTTGGACCCGTTTCCCTCACAAAAAAAAAAACCTGGGAGCCGCATGTGCGCACACGGAACAGGGGGCTTGATTAGAGTGGAGCCTAAGGTGAGACATGCACTGGCCCTGCCCCCCCCCCGTCCAGCTCTGGTATGGACGGCTCTGCCGTCCTGGCTTCTCCTCCCCTCGGAGAAGACTGCTCCCCCCCCCGCACACTACCTCTCTGGGACTTTCTTCTTAGGGAGGAGGAGGCCGACAGGGAGAAGGAGCTGCTGTGGCAAATCTTCCAAGGCCGGCAGCAGAGGGCCGCTCGGGCTCGCCTATCTCAGCCTGCTGTAGGAGGCCATAGTTGAGGCTTCTGGCTCACTCTGGGAGAGGTGCTTGGAAGAGGATGAGAAGCGGAAAGTGGGAGAAAGGACGTCTTCCAGCTCTCTGGGGTTCTTTCGCTGGGAGGATGAGGAAGCAGCGGGGAAAGACAGCTCCAGAGGGAGGCAGCCCCACAGCCAGAAGCCGGCGGTCCGAGCGGAGCGGCACGGAAGACCTACCGGTCAGCGTGGGAGACTCCAGCGTTGCCTCCCACGCTGACCGGTAGGTCTTCCATGCCGCTCCGCTTGGACCGCCGGCTTCTGGTTGCTGGGCTGCCTCCCTCCGGAGCTGTCTTTCCCCGCTGTTTCCTCGCCCTCCCAGCAAAAGAACACCAGAGAACCCTTGCCTGTGAGCCAGGCCTGCCGTCCGTGTGACTGTGATAGGCAACGGCCCCAACTCTGCTCCTGGGCTGCGAAGGGGCGCGGCTGCCCGGTCACCGCCACCTCTCCCGCCCTGCTTAGCGCCACCGGCAGCAGCAGCGGCGGCGGGAGGACGGTGAAGAGGCGCGGGTGCCCGGTCGCTGCCGCCTCTCCGGCCCCGCTCAGCGCAGGTGGCGGCGGCGACATGAGGATGGTGAAGGGGCGCGGCTGCCCGGTCGCCGCCACCTCTCCCGTCCCGCTTAGCACCACCCGCAGCAGCGGCGGCGGCGGGAGGATGGCGAAGGGGCGCGGCTGCCCGGTCGCCGCCGCCTCTCCGGCCCCATTCAGCATGGGTGGCGGCGGCGACATGAGGACGGCGAAGGGGCGCAGCTGCCCGGTCGCCGCCGCCTCTGGTCAGCGCAGGTGGCGGCAGCAGCGGCGGCGACAGGAGGACGGCGAAGGGGCGCCGTGCAGCAGGTGGGAAAAGGGCCGGGCAGTCGCCGTGGGGGAATCTCAAAAGAGGCCAAGACGGCCGAAAGGCGCAGGCCGAGAGGGGAAGTTTCCGAGACCCCCGGTGACCCCCCTCAGGGCTAGCAGAGGCAGCAGCGGAGAAGGGCGAGGGGAGACCTGGCGGGCAGGGAAGAGGCACCCCGAGACTCGCCACCCCCACCCGTGGCTCCTTACCCAGGTTTTGCCTCCGGAGGACGGCAAAGGGACACCTTTCCAGCCGTCCTCCCGGCTCTTCCACCGCTGCTGCCACGTGCGGTCTGAAGAAGGAAAGAGGTTTGTGGGTAGTCCCACAAACCAAAAAGTTCAACCAATCAATTCAAACTTTGTGAATTTTTTTTTTGTGTGAGAAGTTTGAATTCATTGGTTGAACTTTTTTTATCCCACTTTTTTTTTTCAGACTGCACATGGCAGCGGAGGACAGGGAGCCGCAGGAGACGGCTGAAAGAGCCGCATGCGGCTCCGGAGCCGCGGGTTGCCGACCCGTGCCCTATACCATTTCAGACAAATGGCTGTCCAGTGTCTTCTTAAAAACTTCCAGTGTTGGAGCATTCACAGCTTCTGGAGGCAGGTTGTTCCACTGATTAATTGTTCTAACTGTCAGGAAATTTCTCCTTAGTTCTAGGTTGCTTCTCTCTTTGGTTAGTTTCCATCCGTTGCTTCTTGTCCTGCCTTCAGGTGCTTTGGAGAATAGCTTGACTCCCTCTTCTTTGTGGCAGCCCCTGAGATTTTGGAACACTGTTATCATGTCACCCCTTGTCCTTCTCTTCATTAGACTAGACATACCCAAATCCAGCAATCGTTCCTTATATGTTTTAGCCTCCAGTCCCCTGATCATCTTTGTTGCTTTTCTCTGTACTCTTTCTAGAGTCTCAACATCTTTTTTACATCGTGGTGACCAAAACTGGATGATTGAGAATCTCCATAGGCATTAGAATAGCAGCCTATTTGTTTCCTTGTTTAACATTCAAGATCAAAACATTTTAAAAACTGACTGAGATCCCAGCAGTTAACAGTGTTATACACAGCTCAAGGTAATCCAAAAATGATTAAAAGTAGATTGAAACATATTTAGCCATGAGACGTTGATACTACTCCAACAGGACCTGGATCAAAAGAGCAAAAGGCAAAAGGAAATGGAAATCTGAAAAGAGACTTTGTTACTAAAAAGGATACAATGACTTGAACAATTTCTTAAAGTTTGATTTTTAAAACCTGATGTTTTTTTTAAAGTGGGAAATATTAAAAAGACATTTTTGGAAGGTAAAAATTGTGTGATAACAAAGAGGCTAGAAATCTTGCTGGTTAGACTGACTTTGCTCATTTGTTTTGCATTTTCTGAATTCTTCCAATCAGAGCACTCATTTTCAACCTATCCATGGGTCTCCACTAATAGCAATAACACTTAAACTTATATGCCGCTCCACAGTGCTATAGAGCAGGGGTCTGCAACCCTGACAACTTTAAGACTTGTGGACTTCAGCTCCCAGAATTCCTCAGCCAGCATAGCTGGCTGAGGAATTCTGGGAGCTGAAATCCACAAGTCTTAAAGTTGTCAGGGTTGCAGACCCCTGCTTTATAGCACTCTCTGGGCAGTTCACAGAGTCAGCATGTTGCCCCCAACAATCTGGGTCCTCAGTTTATTGACCTCGGAAGGATGGAAGGCTGAGTCAATCGCAAGGGTCAAACTCCTGGCTGTGGGCAGAACCAGCCTGCAATACTGCATTCTAACCACTGCACCATCATGCCAATCAAAAAAAATGGGATTTGACCCAATACTCTCTGCCATTTCTGTAAGTCGAGTTCCTTCCCACTCAAGGAGCCTTAGAGATCAGTTTTGTTGCACGAAGCGAGACAGATTGGGAAGTCCCATCCCAAGAACCACACAATAATTTACTACTTCACTGCAATGTTGCAGCTTTCTCAGGCATACTTTCTCACTGTTGCAGAGCTCAATACTGTAATGGCAAAAATAGGTGCTACATTTTGCTCTATAAAAGCCATCCGTAACCTGATCCTCCCAAATGTACTCCATTACCATGTCCATTCTTCCCAGCCTGCAAGCCCAATCTCTAGGAAAATGGAAATTGAACACATCTAGAAGAGGAGCAGTTTGGGCTGCTGTAGACACATCACCCAACTAGTTCAAATTTATTCTGTTAAAATCCCAACTCTGTTGTCTTAATCTCAATTATAAGAGCCCTAGTGGCGCAGTAGTTAAAATGCAGTATTGCAGGGTGACACTGCCACAGCCAGGAGTTCGATCCTGATGGGGCTCAAGGTTGACTCAGCCTTCCATCCTTCTGAGATCAGTAAAATGGGAACCCAGATAGTTGGGGGCAATATTCTGATTTTTTAAATCGCCCAGAGAGAGCTGCAAAGTACTGTGGAGTGGTATATTAGTCTAAGTGCTATTGCTAGTGCTATTGCTAATTGCCCATCCAAGTAGTTAGGGATGTCTGCACAGGAATTTTTAAAAAGCATGACATATTTACCTATCTCTTTTAAGCAAAGGCTCTAAAGGAACATTGGCATAAATTTAGATTGAGAAAATGGTAGTGGGAGAAGAGTAAAGCCCCCCAATTCCCATGCTGATACATATTTTTTTCACCACTGCATCCAAAAAAACTAACATCTCCTTGGCTACTAAATCAAGAGAAGGTTGCAGAGCAAAGAAATACAGTGTGGTAAACAAGCAACCTGTTTAACAGATGGATAAAGTGATGTTTACAACCTACTCATGGGGGACGTTCCTGTTTACTCTGTAATACACAAAAATACACTAGCCACAAGTTGAGTGTACTAGTTGCAGAGGTCTAGCAAGCTTGCTTCTTGTTATCTTTCAAAGCCAAATTAAGCATATTAACTGCAATTTTGCCATTATCGTGCACAATTGCTGCTAATTTTTAAAAATGATAATAGCATCAAGTAAGGAGTCCTATGTTAGGAACGCTCAGACCCATCAACTTGGTTTTACTCAGCTTTTCATTTTCACTGATCGGCCCATTTCAATTTCTCTTTGTTTCTCATTCTTTAGTTTATATATTCAATTTGGCTCATTCCTGTACCTGCTAATTGGTAAGTTGTTCCCTTAGCTGTTTCTTTTCCCTGTGTGTGTTCTTCCAGGAAGGGTGTGCTAAGAGAAGTGGAAAAAAAACCATGCATTTTGAGCATATTCCTCCAAACATATTTTTGCCTGCAGTTAGGGATTTGTTTTTTAGCATTAGAAAGCAATTTTAAAATTGTAGAAATGCATAAATGTAGGGGTTTGGGGCCTAATTACCAGTTTTTGCAAACCATTTTCTCTTGTACAAGGCCGTGTTGCACACTGATTTCTCTAATGCAATGTTTTCCAAGCTTGGCAACATTTAAGATATGTGGACTTCAAGTCCCACAACTCCTCAGCCAGCATGCTGGTTGGGAAATTCTGGGAGTTGAAGTCCACACATCTTAAATTTGGGTAGGAATAAAAGTAAGGAGAAGCTATTTCACCTTGTCCCGGTGCCGTCAGAAACACCTTTCATCTAAAAAAATGATAGCTGTGGCCAGGAAGGCCTTTGCACATCTTAAGGTTGTGCTTCAATTGTGCCCATTCTTGGATCATGAGGCTTTGCTCACAGTCACGTATGTGTATTGAAAGAAAAATCTTCATCAGGGTCTAGTCCAAGCTGGGAATAAACAACATGGAGACTGCTTTAGAAAGAAGGTTGTAGTTTATTGAAGAGGAGAGCCAGACAGAAAGATGGCCCTGGAAAAAACAACTGACCACATGTAGTAGGGAGTGGGTTTTTATACCTCCTTGGGCTTTTGTTTTGAGTTGTTCCTGTGGCATGAACTTTGACCTGAGTCTGAGTGTGCCTTTCTTGTATTCTGATGGTGTGGGTTCATCCTATTATGTCCCAAAGGTCATATCCTGCTTCCCTGAGGCTGTGGCTGATGACTGTTGTATTTTTTGGTGTGAGGGATTGTTGATTCTAGGGATCTTTCTTTCTAATCCCAGCTTCCTGACTCCAATCTTTCTGACAAGATTAACACATCTGCATTTCTGCAGACTTGGTTTCTGTTTGGGGCAGAGACTTGGGAGGGGGGGATTTCTGCCTTTAAGATCCTTTGGGGAAATATAATATTCTGCCTTTTAATATTCCTAAAAATATTTCTTTCTCTGGGGGGGTGACTTCCCACAGCCTCATGATCTCTCCTCTGGATTACTGCAATGTGCTCTACGTGGGGCTGCCTGGAAGAGCATTGGTGCAAAATGTAGTTGCACAGGTCATAAATAATGTCAGATATTTGACACACGTGACATCACTGCTTCGTGAGCTGCATTGGTTGCCAGATGCAGCTCCAAGTGCTGGTTGTCACTTTTAAAGCCCCTGGTTACCTAAGGGAGAGGGGTCTCAGTGGCCTAGCAGTTAAGATATTGAGTTTGTTGACTAGAAGGTTGGCATTTTGAGACCCAAGCTCCATGTGACAGTGTGAGTTCGTGTTCTTGCCCCAGCTCCTGCCAACCTAGCAGATGAAAGCATGCAAATGTAAGCAGATAAATAGGTACCACTTCGGTGGGAAGATAACAGCGTTCTGTATGCCTCAGCATATAATCATGCTGGCCACATGACCACAGAAATGTCTTCAGACAGTGCTGGCTCCCTCGGCTAGGAAACGGAGATAAAGACTGCCCCCTAGAGTCAGACAAGGGAAGCCTTTACTTTTACCTTTTTACCTCAGTGACCATATTCTCACAATCATTTCCACCCATCCAATTATATCCAGCAGTCTGAGCATTTTAAAGGTCCTGTCAGCCAAGGAATGCCAGCTGGGGGACCAGGAGACATTCCTTCTCTGCCCTATCCCCTGAGAATTAAAATAAGTGGAAAATTAGCTGGCATCTCAAATGAAGAGAAAATATTTAATTTTTTTAATATCTTCATTTTGTCTGTCACAGACTAATATATCACCTTTGTTAAATTTGTGTGGCTCCTCTTCTCCGTGACTAAATGAACCACTGACAATCTCCTTTTCTGTATCAATTTAGAATTAACATATAATGCTGAATAATTAACTGGCGGGTCACCTGGCAATTTAGAGAGTGATTTATAACTCTTTCCCTGAAATGTGTGAATGACAGTCATTTTAAGATTCTTTGGTGTCACACAGAAAGGAGGGAGATACCAGTGATCTGCCCTAACAATTCTGTGACACATCTAAAAGAGGAAAAAGGGCTATCAGTTTGAATATATAAAGATATTCTAAACACACTTTGGATAATACATGTTTATTACCAACAGTAATCCTAATAACCCTAATGAAGAAATAACTCTTTTTTTAAAAAAAATGAAGATGTTAATAGCAAATGTAAATTTTTCTTTAAAAAAAACCTTTCATCCCTCTGGGAGACATTCTGCTCACTTAAGCAGCCTGACATCAGAGCCACATAATTTCTCAAATGAAACAGCAAGCCTTATTTTACGTCTAGATCAGGGATGTCAAACTCGCAACGTCACGTGACGTGTCGTGACGTATCGCGACTTTTTTTCCATTGCCGGCAATGGGGTGGGGATGGTTTTGCCATGACACATCTGGCCAGCAGTTTGACACCCCTGGTCTAGATATCTGGATACAAGACTGCTTGGGAATTCTGGGAGTTGAAGTCCACACAGCTTAAAGTTGCTGAGGTTGAGAAACCCTGACTTGGACTTTCTGGCTTCCCAGATCTTCCAGTTGCTTCCTTCTCTCGCAAGACAGATTGTCTTGCAATAGCAGAAATTGAGAGGTAGAAGTTTGAATGTGGACAAGTCTTCACTATCAATTCCACTTCCTTTATTGTCAAGAGCCAGTAAGGTCAGGGGAAAAGCCAGTGGTCATCTTTCTGGAATTGACAGGGTAGACTCAGATTTGGGTTTAATAAAACCTTCTGTGGTCTGGGCACCCACCAAATAAATGAACTTCAAGTTCACTTTGTGTGGACTTCAATTCCCAGAACCTTCAACAAAAACAATTTTTGCAGGAAATTCTGAGAATTCAGTGCATCTGTTTAAGGGATATCCATGCAGTTTTCTTCATAAGTCTTTTTTTTTCCAACTTTGTAATCTTAATTTAATCTTCCAGATCTTTTGGAAGAGTATCTGGCTCCACTGACCTGCTTGGGGATCACAGAGGAGCATGCAGCCTAGGGGTTGGTTACCACCTTGAAAAAAAAATATGCTGCAATTTAAAAAAAAAAACAACCTACAGGTATTCCTCAACATAGAACCACGCTGGGACCAGAATTTCCATCAAGACAGTTATTAAGTGCATCTTATCCAATTTTATTACCATTTTTGTTATTAAGTAAATCAAGAGATTAAGCAAATCTGCCTTGCCCCATTGACTTTGCTAGTTGGAAGTCAGCTAGGAAGGTCACAAATGATGATCACATGACCCTGGGATGTTGCAACAGTCCTAATACATGCCACTTATTATAAAAAAGATATTGAAACTCTAGAAAGAGTGCAGAGAAGAACAACAAAGATGGTTAGGGAACTGAAGGCTAAAACATATGAAGAACGGTTGCAGGAATTGAGTATGTCTAGTTTAATGAAAAGAAGGACTAGGGGTGACATGATAGCAGTGTTCTAATATCTGAGAGGCTGCCACAAAGAAGAGGGAGTCAAGCTATTCTCCAAAGCACCTGAAGGCAAGACAAGAAACAATGGATGGAAACTAATCAAGGAGAGAATCAACCTAGAACTAAGGAGAAATTTCCTGACAATTAGAACAATTAATCAGTGGAACAACTTGCCTCCAGAAGTGGTGGGTGCTCCAACATTGCAGACTTTTAAGAAGAGATTGGACAACCATTTGTCTGAAATGGTATAGGGGCTCCTGCTTGAGCAGAGGATTGGACTATAAGACCTCCTAGGCCCCTTCCAACTCTGTTTTTCTGTTATTCTGTAATTGCCAAGCACCCAAATTTTGATCATATGACTGTGAAGATGCTGTATTGGTCGTAAATGGGAGGACAGATTGTAAGTTACTTTTTTCAATGCCTTGTAACTTTGAACAGTCATTAAACAAATGATTGTAAGTCAAGTACCAGCTGTAGAAGAGGCATGATGAAAGAGGATAAAGTTGTATAGCACTTTGTATGTTTAAAAGCTCCATGGAACAGATGGAAGTATGTGCATACGTTTGGCAACATATAGGACAACAACCATAAAAATAAGCTGAGTTCTAAAAACAGCAAGAAATCCATAGCAACAGTTCAATAGTACAATAAAGAGCACAAAGAAAGAGCAAATGAAAATACATCACTTTGGGACACTAATTAAGCAATGCCCACTGAAATAAAATAGACGCTGTAAATTATTTGACTTCTCTGTTATGAATAATTGATTTTCTCTGTTTAATTCTCTGTTTAATCTAGTCTTTAATAACAGTCTAATACTTAATAGTTCTTATTTTCTTGTAAGCACCTGCTGCTTCCCATTTAATGGCAAAGTCCGGATAGATTATGGATTACTAAACCCAAGAAACATCTGTGACGACTTCCTCAATTTCTAGACCTTTTGACAGTCAAGCAGATTTTACAGACTCGCAGAATATGTAAACTAACTTCATGCTTTCTGCATGAGACAATTCGTAGCATAATTTAAGTAGAAAAAGTGCAGTTTAGATCTAAATTTCCTTGATCCATTTCCAATGCCTCATCAATTTACTTATGCCAAAAGGACTGCTTTCCTCTTCCATTCCTGGGTTCAGAACTATTCCCAATAGCCTTCAAGTTCAACCTCTGTCTTCCAAAAGCCGACAGGGTTTGCAGTTATGAGCTGTCAGTGCAAAAATCTGAAGTGCCAAGGAAAATTTATAGGTGACATAAAAATGTATGGGACTTAATCTCAGATTAAATAGGGCAAGGAATAAACTGCTCAAAGCCTATTATCTGTTTACATATTTCATGCCATTTATAACCAAAAAAAAATTGCTTAATTTTTTATGTTTTGAGAGAGCTTCAATAGCACGTAGAACCTGGCACCAAGCAGGTGTTCTGTGGGAAAGGGACACCTTCACCACAGAACATCTGTTTCAATTGGCAGGAGGTATCTGAAGCCTGAAACAACCTCAGGGGCAAAGTCAAATATCTGTGTCAACTGAGACATTTGATTCAGGCTACCAACCAGCAACCTTGGTTTAATTGCCAAGTCTTGGCCTCTTGAGTGAGCAACATGCTTGAGTTTGTATGAGAGATTGTACAAACTCAGGGCCTAACCCTAGCATGATTTTTCCCCTTTTTCCTCACAATCTCCAATCAGGCACAGTATTAAAAACTGATTACAAAATGTCTTACAAATAGAACTCACAAAAGCTGACTGAGGGGAGAAATCTTGATTCTTTTTCTGAAATAGAAAGAGAAGGTGCAAAGAGAGGTGTCTTCAGGAGGAGTCAAAGTCAAGAAGGCACCTGCTGTGATATGATCAAAGCCTCACCTCTTTTTCTTGTGGTGTGCTATACATACAAAGAGGCATAGATATGGCTGTATGCTCAGAGGGTCCCTCTTGACTTCTTAATTAGTGTGGACACTCCTACCTGGGATGTGCATTCCATGGGGGGGGGGGTTTAAGGTCTTCTAATGCTTCCTTGCCACTCAGTTTCTGAAAGCATCGGCCTCCCTTAACATTTGGAAAGTATTAAAATTCACATTTCTAACATGGCAGCTTTAATGTCCATGAGTTATCTGAGATTTGGTTTGGAAATAAGGGATTGCTTGAGGTTATCCCCTGCATTTCAGAACTTAGTGGTGATTTGAACCAGACCATTCCCACTTAGTTCAGCATTGTAAGTACAACATCCTAATGGCTCTTATGCTGTGCTCAACAGCTTTTTCCAACTTTCTCTCCTTTGTCAATATATTTATACTTCTTATTTCAAATATATATATACGTGCTGTTTATCACCAAAGCAGTGTAGAGCCTCATAAGGTTAAATGACTTCTTAAGGATTTGATCTTTACAACTTTAGGTACCATTTGTTGGGGGGGGGTGTTATCCTTGATGCTCTCTGAACTTGGTTGTTTTCTTGCAGACGTTTCATTACCTGAGTAGGTTACATCATCAGCGCTAGCACTGACACATTGATGGTGTTATCTAGTTTGGATAATGAAACATCTACAAGAAAATGACCAAGCTCGGAGAGCCCAAGGACCCCTCATTTTAATCCTGAGTTACAAATAGTCTCTTTTATTGGTATTGTTTCTTGGGGATGGCTATCTGTAACCCTAAACATGCAACCAGTTTAAAGAAATATGAACAACTTGTATGCTGGCATCCATGAAGAAAGTGACACAATACAATTGGGAAATGAACAAACAAAAAACTCAAATGAAATGTCACATCACCTTGCAAAACCTTCAACTTGTCATCAAAGTCATCTGATTTCATTTGATTTCAGTAGACATTTGGCTTTATTTCATTTGGAAGTACAAGGCAGATTTTTAGGATATTTATAAGCACCTTGGAGATTATATTCATACATTACTGGACAGTGAGGAGATGGAAAATGGTTTCCCCAATGAATGAGAGAAGACAATATCAGTTGCTTAGATAAATGATTTGTTCCCTGTTCCTAGAACAATGGTGGACAGCCTTTTCATTTCCAAGGCTTAGAGCAGGCATGTCAAACTCGTGACGTCTTGTGACGTTGCGTGACGTATCGTGACTTTTTCCCCATTGCCGGCAATGGGGTGGGCGCAGTTTCGGCGTGATGCATCCAGCCCGCAGGCTGGCAGTTTGACATGCCTGGCTTAGAGGGACTAATTTCTTTTGTTGAAGAGTTGAAGTTGATGCAAATTGGGAAAAATATATCATGTGCTTGGCTGCCACCTCTCTCTCTTTCCCTCAAAATGGTATAATCTCTATTGTCAAGCAATAATCTCTATTGCCAGCATCTGAAATATTGCAGTTGCTTGGAAAAAAAATCTGAAAAAATGAATTTGGGAGCCCACGAGTCCAACTGGGGCACTTAACAGCATGAAAATAAAGCCAAATTGCACAGTGTAGCAACACTGCAAAGTAAAAAGAAGGACATTGAGATAATGGTGTGGCCAAAGCATCAGATGAATAGGTGCCATCACTGGAAAGGCCTTGTCTGTTCTCATCCAGAGATATTCAGGAGGGGATTGGACAAACACAGCAAGGCTTTAAGGGCCAATGGCCAGCATTTGCTTATCTTCAGCTTCGTTTGAAGCCAGAACACTTTCACTGGAAAGAGCTTGGCCTTTGTGACAGCAGCATTGGCAGGTGCAGTGAAGACCTGCTTTCTGATATCTCTTCCCTTGCTCCCTGCCAAATGCGTCTCTTTGAGCTGACATCCAGGTCTCACACTTTAAGTGCTTTTCCACAAAACACAGCCTCAGCCCTACAAAGAATTTGGCATTTCCTGTCATACTATAGTTCTGATGATGATTTTTTTTTTTTCAAAGTCAGTCAAACTGGCAACTTTTAAAAAGGCAAAAAGACAGAAGGGCTGACATTCTCTTCCCCAGCTTTATCTTTTATATATATATAAAAATCAAATGCAGAGGCAGAAGCAAAAAGCCGTGAACAAGGACAAGAACGATAACTGCTTAGTTACGGTTACACTGTGTGCTTCTCTGTCTATTTTGTTTTTTCATTTTTTTCCCCAAAGGTCATCAGGTTTTTTCTGAACCTGATGACCTTTGAATGCACAAGGGCTACCAGCCCAGAACTCTGGAACCAGAATACTAACAGGGGATTTGGGGAAATGGAGCCCAAACTATAGTCTCTTACATGTGTTTGTGTGTATGGGCATCTCCCCTCTCTAGTCATGTGCAAATTGGTTATTTTTAGTTTAATTATATAAGCACCTCTCAGTCTTCATTTTAAGAGATGAGACAAAAACACAAAAATAAATGGTTTAAATTTAATGTGGGTCCCTAGCAGATAACTTTAGAGGAAGGGTTAAGATAGTCAAGATGGGAGTAACAACCATAAAATAAAAGCCCCACCGTTTTTAATGTAAATTCAGGGGCACCACCACCCCAAACATCCTTGGTCTCTAACATTATAATCTTTCAAGGGCTCTATTCTGGTGCCAATAAATGAAAAGGTTATAAGATAGCTAATAAATCTATTTCTTTCCTATGATCAGGCTGAGCAAATCATGTTATGAATCCAGAGTTGGGCCATTCTACATTATTCATTTCACCTTTCCGGAAGGATTGTAGAATTAAAGTTTAAGGTTTGGTATAAGACCACACTTGGAATATTTCATTCCGCTTTGGTCGCCGTGATATCAAAAAGATGTCGAGACTCTAGAACAGGGGTCTTCAAACTTGGCCCTTTTATGACTTGTGGACTTCAACTCCCAGAATTCCTCAGCCAGGCATGCTGGCTGAGGAATTCTGGGAGTTGAAGTCCACAAGTCATAAAAGGGCCAAGTTTGAAGACCCCTGCTCTAGAAAGATGCAGAGAAGAGCAACAAAGATGATTAAAGGACTGAAGGCTAAAACATGAAGAATGGTTGGAGTAATTGGGTATGTCCAATTGGGTATGTCCAGACCTCCAACTCTGTTATTCCGTTTATAAACGTTTTGCTTTGCAGCATGCAAATGTCCTATTTTGTTTATGGATAAAGCATCAGAAAACCTTTAAAAATAGATGGGACATAAGGCCTTGTAGACATTAAAAGAATTTACTATGACATGGCCTAGTATTACAAGATGGAAGCGATATAATAATAATAATAATAAAGTTGGAAGGGACCTTGGAGGTCATCGAGTCCAACCCCCTGCTCAGGCAGGAAACCCTACACCATTTCGGACAAATGGCTGTCCAGTATCATCCTGTTCCAGCTTCCTTACCAGCATATTAGAAAACTGCATTTGTCTTCAGTTTAAAAATACTACCCAATTCAGAGCTCTACCCATTTGCTTCAGCTGCAAAGGGACAAAGTGGTATTCAAAATAGGAAGAACAAACTCTTCAGTTGAAGCACAAAGCTTAATGTATGAGGAGATTTGAAGGAAGAGAAACTATGTGAGGAAATAATGCTATAAGCCAAGTGAGAAAGATAGAGTACAAGAAATTTCTTTGCTCCTTGGAGGTGGCTGGACTACTGCCTCTATCACCCACAGCTTCGTAGCTAACAGTTGGAAAGGATGGGAGCTGAAGTCTGGAGGCCCAAATATGGCAGCCATTGCTAATGGTAGGGCAATAGGACAGAAGTATTAAGAAAATGGCAGAGGAAGAAATAAAAATTACCAACAGTCCCCCCTCCCATTTGTTTCTCAAAATAGTCCCTTAAAATCATCCATCCAGCTGCCCAACATGACTTTGAATTAACTTACTTTGGAATTCAGACAGATAGATCCTGCATTCCAGTGTGGACGTCTGGGCTTTCTTCTACAGATGGGTGCATTTTTTTCAGACACAAGTAAGCAGTTCAATTACAATACAGCCAAAGTGTTGGATGGTTACAAGGATTGTTTTGCTCTAAAGAGGTGGTGCAAATAGTCTCTTCTGCAAAGCTAGTCTAGTATCACCAGATACTAGTCCACCTGAATGGACTCACAGCCGAACTCCTATCTTCCTTCCAGGATAACACAACATTATACCTCGTCTCACAAAGAGGGACATTGTGGGTCCCACCCTCATGACCTGAGGCTTTCAGTGTGAATAATGCAGCAATGGAAATGGAGAGGACAATCACTGCACCTCAGTTTCCATTTCAATACCTCAAAGAAAGTGGTGATTTCATACATTGTGAGCCATCCAAGTTCTTAAATGAGATGTGCAGCCATACACATCGAATAAATCATAATAATGTTTTTACAGTCCTGGTGAGTTGTTTCCGATGATGAAAAGGAGAGAATAGATCCAGGAGCTTCTAATAATTCCTGAAAGGCTAGTTCCAGCAGTTTTGAAACCAGTAACTCTACTCTGGTTGAGGCAGATCCAGAAAGTTCCACAAGCCCTTGTCTGAACTCACTAAGAGCTTCTTGGACTTTGAGGTTCACCAACCCTGTCCCAAGCAGTGGCATACGTTAAAAATACAGCCACAGAGAATTGAGCTCCGCAAGTTGGATAGATTGGCCAAGAACCAGGCTGGCAGGAGAGCAGACTCTAATGAGTAGTGTACCTAGGCTGTGCATCTGGTGGCTCAGCGTGACTTATTTATTGGCCTCACTCAGAACTACTTTCCAAGCCTCAGCTCTGCCATATTTATCTTGTTGGGCCATGACTGCACCTCACTGTGTCTCTTGGATTTGTCATTTGTTCATCAGGTTCCTGGTCCCAACTCATGACCAGCCTTGATTGCTTTACAGCTACAGGACTCTTTGCTTCTGAACATTCTACCTAAGTTTGCATGTCTCTGATTGTGGCAGGTATCCAGCTTCCTATCTTGTGGCAGGCAGCCAGCAGTGTAAGCACAGAAAAGATGTAGCCACTGGGAAGAACTACGGGTTCAAGGGCCTTACCTGAAAACATGTAGTACTGGTAGAATAGACATATGGTTTTCAAAGAAATCGGGCAACTTTTGGCAGGAACAGCTGGGCAGCAAGTTCATTTTTCTTAGATGCTAAAGACATTATACTCAACCATTTTATCAAAACAGTAGAATTGAAAAAATCCCTGCCTTTATATATACATACAAACACAGTGTGAGAGAGCTGCATTTTACCTGGATAAAGAACCAATTCACATCATGGACACAGTGTGATGTTCAAGGTGAAGAGACAATGCCATTCACCTCTCTGAAGTACTCTAAGGCCTTGGCCAAGGGGGCATGATGGATCAGTGGTTAAAGATGCTGAACCTGTCAGCTGGAAAGCTGACAGCCCCGGTTCATGACCTAAGCACCATGCAATGGAGTGAGCTCCCGTTACCTGCCCCAGCTCCTGTCAACCTAGCAGTTCGAAAGCATGCAAATGTGAGTAGACAAATAGGTTCCACTTTGGTGGGAAGGTAACAGTGTTCCATGTGCCTTGGCATATAGTCATGCTGGCCACATGACCACGGGAATGTCTTTGGAGAACACTGACTCCATCAGCTAAAAAGTAGAGATTAGCACCATCCCCTAGAGCAGGGATGTCAAACTGCCGGCCCGCGGACCGGTTTCATCATACTGAAACCACGCCCACCCCATTGCCAGCAATGCAAAAAGAGTCACGATACGTCGTGACACGTCACGTGACATGGCGAGTTTGACACCCGTGCCCTAGAGTCAGACATGACTGGACAGGGGAAACCTTTATCTTTACCTAAGGCTTTGACCACTGATTCCTGTAGGCAAAAGAGATTTCAGTGCTTGTCCTATGCATAGCTTACTCTTCTAGGACTTCCTGTAATTGCCTGGAAGAGTCTGAAGAAGCTTCTGGAACTATAGCATGAAGCCCCTCAGTGCATAAACTCAAGTTCATTTTTAGAAATAGGCATACGTGTTACACTAGAAAGCAGCTTCAAATGGATGGATGCTTTCGCAAATTTTCATGAAAGCAAAGCATCTCCTTGAAGTTTTCTACAGTATGAGGGTTTGTGTATATGTGTGTGTGTGTGTGTGTGTGTGTGTGAGACACACATAGTTGGCAGCAAACAACTCAGTTCATCAAAGGCTAATACAAATAAAAAATGTTTTAATTTGCATTTAGAATGATAAGCACGTAACAAATTAATGTTTTGGACAGTTTAAAAGGAATTCTACCTAATCTCTTATAAGGAAGGAGGGATATCAGGAGCGGAACCTGATGGAAATTTTAACCAAATAGGTGGTTTTACATGGGGGAAACTGGCTCTTAATACCGAATACATATTAAAAACCATGGAACAAACAGTACTATTTTCAGAATGCATTTCATAGCAGTCTGAAATACGACATTGTTGAAAATATTTTTGCAAACCCTATTTTTTCCCCCTATGTCTTCAATGGTAAACAAACTTCTAAACTGATTCACAGACCGATTGCAGACTTATGCATTAATTGAATTTAATGTATTTACTTTAAGGAAAGGAATTGAGAGTTTACAGTCCAGTAGGAAAAAGAAGTACTTTTTCTGCATCAAAGTGCTGCTGTCTGGTAAATAATTAATTGCAAATTCTCAGCTATCTTGAGGTTCCTTTGGTAGCCATTTGCATTTGTGAGAATGGTGATGCCCATGAATAAACATGAATGATAAATATATAGATCTATATAAATACATGTGTTATTTATGAAGAGCACCTGGATGCAGCTCTCTGTCTCAAAGCTGTTCATGAAATAGGTGGAGTAAAGAAAAGATAGGCATTTCAATATGCCCCTTATTAAAATAATCATTGACTTGTTCTTGGGCAAGATGGATGACATCTGCAAGAATCCTTGTTTTGCATCTTCTACTCTTTTATTGAACTCTTTGGTGAAAGATGTTTCTCAGGAGAATGTATTTATTTAGAACTTCATCCTGATTTAATAGGAAAAAAATGATTCTTGCCAGGGCAGGAAGAAACACACATTTTTCTCCCTACATTTTCATTCTACAAGTACAGCTCTTCCACCAGTGTTTTCTTCTTATCAAGAAAACTTGCTTAAGATTAATTTTCCCAGCATGTCTTCCTTTTAAAGTGGCTGTTTTTCAGTGTCATTTAAAGATAGCATTCTGATCAATTCTCAGTGGTCATGTGCACCAGCCGAATGAAGGCGCCCATATCAGTCTGTCCCACATCAGGAAAACAATAATTGCTGCCGGAAAGAGGAGGCAAAAGGGGGTCATTATCTAGCAAACACAAACATCTGCATACCAAAGTATGTGTACAGACACTCACATGTGTTAAGGATTTGTCAAGAGGGGAAACGTGTAACTTTTTGTAAGGGAGAGGATGCCATCCCTGCTCAGGGAATGTTGTGATTAAACAGCCGCCAGTTAAAGTGGTTAATTCATAAAGAAAAGCCGAGTGTCTATACAGGTTCTTGTAACATGATTGACTGATTGATCATATGCCATCAAGTCACTGTTGACTCTTAGCAACCACATAGATTTTTTTCCATGTGAACGTACCTGTTTGTCTATGGAGATTCTCAGTCATCCATGTCATAGTTGTCTCAAAGGTGCTTTTTCAAAAGGCAACTGAACTATTTTTTCATTGAGAAGGAAGAAGAAGACATTTCACTTCTCATTCAAGAAGCTTCATCAGTTGTGACTGATGGTAGGGGGATGGAAGGATCTGAGGGGGGGAGGGGAGGGAAAGGATTGTATTTTTTGCAATCATCTGGTCGTTAGCACTCTGAGACCACTGAGGCCACTTGGGGTTTTATCTGTGCCGTTATACCTATTACAGTGATGGCGAACCTTTTAGAGACCGAGTGCCCCAAAACTGCCCCCCATCCCCGCTCTACCCTGCCCGCTGGGCTACCCACCACCTACACGGCCTGCCACAGGAGATCACCCAAGCAGCCCAGCAGTGCCATGGCGGCCACACCCTCCGCCCGTGCCCCGCAACATCATCTGCGCTTGACAGGGCACAAGGGCAGAGTCTTGTCCCCACTGCCTGGCTACCATGTCGGCTGCGCTGCTTTGTGTGGGCCGCACCCGGGAGCGACTCTCCTCTGGGGGGGCTGCTGGTGAGGAGGGGGCCATGGGAGGAAGCGGGGCTGGGGCGACGGCGCACGTACCCACAGAGAGGGCTCCGAATGCCGCTTCTGGCATGTGTGCCATAGGTTCGCCACCACTGACCTATTATATGCGGCCTGTTATATCTGTGCCCTGTTGTAATGTACCTGCTATATCATAGAAGGCAGCATCTAGTAACTCATACACCTGTTTCAAGTATGTCCAATGGTACAGGGCCTTCTCAATCAAGAATAGCCATGGAATAGGAAGATCAAGAAGGCCACCATAGTTGACAGCTCCTGGAAGCATCAAGAGCTCAGACATTAGATATCAGGCAACTAGTCCAGTGGCGGGATTCAAATATGTGAACAACCGGTTCTCTGTGTGGATGTCGCATCCGGGAGTCCATTCTGGGCCTGGGCAAGAAAAAATTAGCTACTGGTTCTGCCAGACTGGTGCGAACAGGCTGAATCCCACCACTGAACTAGTCCACAATTCCAAACCTGACACTCTTAGGTCCATTGGACAGGCAATGTTAAAAAAAAGTATCCAAATGGCTATGTAAATAGTTTCTGCACATAGAATTGCATGGAAGAACATTTTGTCTTTTTCCGTTAGATAATAAAACATCTTGGGCCAAGCCGAAATGGAATCTGTTATGGTGACTTCATCTCAGCTGCAATCCCCCAAAATGTCCGGAGAGAAATAAGATATCTTAATTGTTTCACACCAGCAAATACCATTAAGATGGATGTAGAGGTTGCCAATCAGGTTTTTAAACATACCCCAGTGGTTATTGAATCTTTTTTCTGGATTCATACAATAAATTGAACCGAACTAATCAAACAGGTTGGATTCTTACATAATGTTAAACTACAAGAATAACCTAATTAAGGTTAACACTAATCAAATTTAGCATGTTGAGTGGCTGCGTTTTCTAAGTCATTAACCAACCTAGTTAAGTGTGGCGCTCTATAGCCCTGGAGAAACTACTTTCTCAAAGCAATATTATAATTCCTCTTATGGCTTAACCTCAGTTTGAATATCATTTATATTTTTAGATAAGGGAATATCAATTTGAATTTACTGTAAGTACTGTATATAGTTGCATGGATGGACAGGTAGACAGATAGTTATTCAGTTCAGAAAACAAAATTAATATGAGAGCCGAAGAAAATGCAATAGAGAAAAAAATCTTGTCACTCAAAATAGCCTTCCCAATAGCTTCTTCCAAATCTTTATGAGGATGAGGATGATGAGCATGAGGATGAGGATGATGAGGATGATGATAGTGGTGGTGATATCCATTCAGTTGTGTCTGACTCTTGATGATTCTATGGGCCAGGTCTCTCCACATCTTCCAGTCTTGCACTATTTCTTTGAGTTGTTCTATGTTCTGGCTGGCATCAGCTTTGATGGTGTCCAGCCACCAAGTTCTTTGATGGCCTAGTTTCCTTTTCTCGCTAACTCTTCCAAACATATAATTGCTTTCTCCAGTGAATTCCCCCTCATAAAATGGCCAAAATAATTGAGACACAGTTTTATGATTCTTTATGAATATAATTTCTATCAAACCCAAACAGCATGATCAATGTGTTGTGTTTGATTATGTTGCCTATTTATTGCTTTATTGCCTTGATTTATAGGAGATTATTTTATTGTTGGTGATTGTGTTGAATTCTTTTTAATTATAGTTAATTCATATTGTCCTTTTTTGATTATCCCTTGGTGAATAATACAATGATGGTAGGAATTGTCATCAAAAACATGTTAAACACTTCAGGTTGAGCTTGAAATTGCAAACTGCTCCAATGAACATGGTATCTTTTTAAAAACTTAAATGAAAGCAGTTGTTTAGCCATTCTGAAAAGGTCAGGATGTCAATTTAATTTCCAGTGACAACTTCCAATGAAAAGAACCGTATTAAAAGAGATGCAGCATACGTCCACTTTGATTTTTCTATCATATGGGCTCAGTTTTCTTCTATAAATGAAATTAGGCATTACATCTTCAGACCTTGGTGCCATCTGGAAAATGGGTGGAAACCTAGCTTCTGAAACACTGTATGCCTCTGAGATAGAATTTTGCTTCTCAGAAATGGTACCCTTTTTTTTTTAAAGGCATTTTGAAGAGAAAGCAATGCTTTCAACAAAAAACACCGCAAACGGGTGGCTGCCACATTTTTTCATTTTGACAGCCCTTCTCTTTTTATGTTTGTCCACAGGTTGGAATTATAGAAGACTTCCTATACCAATTAGAAGATAGTTTCTTAAAAACCAAGAAACTCAGAACAGCAAGACGACAGAAAATGAAAATGAAGCGGCTTCAAAGCGAACAGCCGTGCTAGGCCTACTACGGAGAGGCTCATATCCTGTGCCAGAAATGGCAAGAGAGGACATTTTTACTACAGGAATTTGACAATGCAGGCTGGCCTTCAAATTAATGAGATGTCCCTTCCGTACAACTCATCTTAGCAACCAGCTCCTGCACTTCATTAGTCTCATCAGACAGGAATAAATATTCATGAGATGCTTGACAGGGTTTTGCGGCCTTGTTTATTCATACCCACTCAGGAATTTCAATCACTACTGCATACCTTGTTTTGGGCACAATACAGTCAGTGCACTTTGGGCTGATCTTTTCCATTCATAACACAAATCTTTTTCTGGAGCAGATCCTGCTGGACAGTGTGTCATGTTTCTTTTCAGTCAGTTCAGGACTATACAGAGGGTAATCTCTTTCAGAGAAATTTCAGAGACTTAATTGCGACGCGCATGAACATATAAAAAGGCTGTAGGTCTTTGACCATTACTGACTTGGATATGCAACATATGAATCACCAAACTGAATGCAGCCTACTGAATATCTATGGTGATCCATCAAGTATGTTCACAATCATAAGACCACACTTAGAATACAGCATTCCAATTTTGGTTACCATGATACAAAAAAGATGTTGAGACTGTAGAAAGAGTGCAGAGAAGAGCAACAGAAATGATAAAAGGTCTGGAGGCTAAACCATAGGATGAATGATTGAGGGAACTAAATGTGTCTCATCTACCAAAGAGAAGGACTAGGGGTGATAGGATAGCACTCTTCCAGTACTTGACGGTCTGTCACAGAAAAGAAGGGGATCAACCTATTCTTCAAAGCACCTGGGGGCAGGATAAGATAGAAGATCATTAAAGAGATATCCAATCTAAAATTAAGGAGAAATTTCCTGACAGTGAGAACAAGCAGTTTAACGGCTAACATCTGGAATTTGTAGCTGCTCCATCACTGGAGGTATAGGACCTCCTGCTTTGAGTGGTTGTTGGACTAGAAGACCTCCAAGGTCCCTTTCAACCCTATTATTCTATGTTCTACAAGAAATAAAGCTTGCTAATACTTTGTTAAGCCACTATATTAGTGGCAACTATAGTAACATTGGAAGAATAGCTAACAGTTCTGATGACAATGAAGTGATTCTGGAGAGCTAAACACACACAAAAAAATGTTACACTTCCAAGACTTTTTCTACTGGCTGTTAATCCAATGCGTACACATTCAAAACATTACAGTAGTCCTACTGCCAAAATTAGTTGCAAGAAGCAAATGACCAAATGGAACCTTCTATCTATTCCGTATTTAGTGGCAAAGTAAATCATATTCTGTCCTCTGAAAGGGAGTAAATCATTAGAGGGTTATTAATCCTACCTTTAGAACTGCCACTAGAACTGCCACTCATTTTGCTTATTGGTAAGTTCAACCAGTAGTAAGTTTCCTAGTATGTGAAAGCCTTGACAGAAAGCCCATGTTTTTGAAATCATGCCTTCAGGCAGAAGGAACATACCCATGCTCAAAGATCCATTGTTCTTGGGTGGATCTGTTGTGCTTCAACATCTGCAAAGTCAAAAATTTGGGACACTGCTAGAAAGAAGAACAATTTTCTTTAGAATTGCAGCCACGGTATATTAGAGCCATGGTGTTTATATTCTTCATCATTTAATTGAACTACAGAAAGTTAAACTTCTTCAGTTGATATAAAAGTAGCTGTTCTTAAAAGCTTCCAGTGTGTATAATGCCTAGCTAATTGCTAAGGCACCATCCAGCTTTCTTATCCATAAGGACAGTGTAAATTAATTAATCCAGAATCATGGCGGGGGAAAAATAGCACAATTCTTATTTATTCTTCCTTTCAAGAATACTGATTGGGATATCACTGTTCTTTTACTACTGTTTTGCATTCCAGTAACCATTTCTCATATCTAAGCTTTTTCAGTCAGATAATTGAATAAGGTACCCAAGAATTTTTCTGGTTTCCCTCGTATAACTCAAGATAAAATTGCTGCTTTTTTTTTCTCGCTTTATGTTTGCAGTAGTAGAATTATTACTTTGCCCTAAATCTTTGAATTTGACTTTCAATTATTCTGCTTAAGCACACTTGTGAGTTACAATTTAGCTTTAAAATTGAAGTGGAGGTTACACAGATTCCAAGATTATTTTTGTGTGTGTGTGTAAGCCTTACCTAATTTGCTTCTCCTCTATCTCAGCCCATTTCTAGGATCAAAGTCAACACAAACTATGAACAATACAACAATGCTGGCAGCATACTTCTCTGCATGCCTTTAGCTTTGGGGTCAATCAGCAAATTTCAATAACAACAACAAAATCAGATCTAGTAGGAAAGAAGGCTATGCTCAAACCAGCGAAATAAAAAGGGAAAAAAAATAGAGAGCATGTATGCTATTTTCCCATAATCTGAATATAACATTCAGAGTCTAAATTTACCGAAATACCTAGTTTTATCTCAAAACAATTTGTAAATCTGAAAGAGCGTAGCAATTTTATCTGTAAGGCACACACATCCTGCTTTTTATATTTAAATGTTCAAGGGTTGTTATATTTAGCAATCTGCTTGAAAACCAAAGCCTAAGTTACCATCAGACATTTTAATTCACGAATTCTCAAGTTCTGTAGAGGGAAAAGAAAAAGTTAAAAACAACTTTTTGTTTTCAACTCACCTTCCAGATAGACAGCAGTCTTTTTTTTTTCTTAATTCCAAAATTGTTCTGAATGAAAATACGCTTAATTCACTCACCATCATCCCCATCCCTCCCTTCACTCAATCAGTTCCAGCCTGTGACTGCTGCTATATTGGCTAATGTTCTCGCTGAATCTCTTAGCAGACATGTCAAACACAAGGCCCATGGGCCGGATCCAGCCCGCCATGTGGTTGCGTCTGGCCCGCAGAGCTGCTCTGGAAACAAGCTCAGCCTTAGATCCATGGGGCAGCCCTGGAACTAGCGATGGGCGCCCCCACCCCACCCCCTGGGTGTGCATGTAGGAGATGGCGAGCAGGCAGAGTCCAGCGTCCCTGCTGGCTGTTTTGCCCTTTAAGCTGACTTCACCCAGGACATCGGTGCTGGCCGCCTCCTGTGCGCACACCCAGGGGGCATGGCAGAGGCAGTGGGGCAGCCCTCGCTGGTTCCAGGGCTGCCCCATGGATCTAAGGCTGAGTGCATTCTTGCTTTGACGGACGCTAGCAGGTTGTAGATCAGTGCCCCCCCCAGCACCTTCATGGCCCTAGCCTCTCAGCGTCAAGGCTTCCCTTTCACCAGGACCACCCCCACCCGCCCGCATGGGATAGCCATGGCCAGTGGCAGCATGGCCACTGGCAGTGCTAGCAATCTGTCCCCCTCCCTTCATTCCTTCCTGAGCGCAGAGGAAGGAAAAAGATGGGAATGAGAAGCAGGGGAGGAAGGAAGGAAGGAAGGAAGGAAGGAAGGAAGGAAGGAAGGAAGGAAGGAAGGAAGGAAGGAAGGAAGGAAGGAAGGAAGGAAGGAAGGAAGATAGCGTATAATGAGAGGGAGGAAGGGTCTGAGGGAAGTCCTGCCTTAGCACTTGGCCACGAGCAGCCATCCCCTTGCCCCCTCCTCCTGACCTCTCCTGGTGGTCTCCCATCCTATTGCTGAGGATGCTTTTGTTACAAAGCTGGGTCTCCTCGCCAGGAGAGGGAGTGGGCCTCCCTCTGACCCACACATTTTGCCCTCCCGCACACACCATGAGCAACATGGCCAAGGACAGCGAGCCAATCAGCAGCAGCCTTGAGGAGGAGGTAACTGCAGCTGGGCACCCCTTTGGGAAAGGCTGGACTGGGCACTTGCCCTCCACTGCCCAGGGCTCTGGGCAGCCTGCATCACTTCCTCTGCATGGCCTGAGAGGGACAGCAAGGCTCCTCTGGTGGACAAGGGTATGGTGCTCACCCTGGTCTCGCCTTCCTTGGCTGGAGACAATGGGATCCCCCCATCCCTGCCTGGGCTACCACAGGCGCCCCCCCGACATGAGTGATGTTGAGCTGGCCACGCCCACCCTGGCCACACCCACCCCTGCTATGCCCACCCCAGTTACGCCCCCCCACCCACCCCCAAGGTCAACCACAACCCTGATGCAGCCCTCAATGAAATCGAGTTTGACTTCCCTGCTCTATAGCTTAGAGGGATTTTTTAAAAAAACAACATATAAATTGTTAGAACATTCCAAGCGGTGTTCCATTTTATCCAAGACAAAACTTCTGAACATTGATATTTCCTTCCAAGCTATTTTGTGTTTTGCAATGTTTTCTGCTCATTGAACCTCTGGACTCTGGGTTTCTGTTGTTGAGCTTCAGGAAGGTTGCCATATCACATTTCTTACTGTCTGGGTACTTGCTTACCATAAAGTTCATCCAGGATATAGGATGACTAGCCATGCCCTTTTTTTTCACCTTCAAATGTCTGTACTTTTCTTGATGGGCAATACATGGTCTTGGAAAGCCTAGGCAAGATTTTCATAAGCTCCTAAATCAAAATGCCGACAAAACCCATAATAGTTTGATTTATGCAACCGGGACTCAAAGAAAACTGTGCAATGGAATCAAAAATGGATTGCAGGTTGCTGCACAGTCCAGGCAGTCTTGAGATAATGTCAGTTCCTGAGACAGAACTACGAAGTATTGCTGTTGCATAGAAGTAAGGATAACAATGCCAATGTTGTTTGTTACCAGTGGAACTTTATGGCCTCGTAGGTGTTCCCTGTTGATGAATACGGCAAGATGAATAAGGATAACACTACAAGTGTCATTAAAGCTACTTCCCAGGTAGGGTGTGTACGTTTGTGCGTGTGTGTGTGTCAGGTGCAAGAAATCAAAATGACATCGTGAATTGATCAGAGTTTCTTCTTTATTGTTGTCTACCTATTTACAAGAATCTTGTTAGACTGACTACGTTCTCTTGGGTACAACCAGATAAAGGCTTCAAGAATTTTGGGGTGGGTGGGGGGTTATGGCCTATGTCACTTTCTTTCCTGCAAAGCTCCAAACTCACCAGTCTTTTCACTCCTTTCCCCTAGCTGGAGATTCCACCAGTGTGTGTGTGTGTGTGTGTGTGTGTCTGTGTGTATGTGTGTTTCTCAATGCAGCAGGTTAAAAGTCAATGCTCTAACATTGCAAGCATTTCATGGCACCTCCCACTGTACAGTTTAAGAGTCCGACTTTTTGTCTTGGGATATCTCTGCATTTTCAAGACCAGCCTGATTACTGCATTCACAACCTGCTCAACCACTTAAAATGCAATCATCATGTGCTTATAATTGTCTAAGATTGATTGATTAGTTTATTGTATTTTGGCAGGGATGCTTGCAGGATGGGGTCAAAAACATCAAGATGATGGCCACAAAGATGTAGTCCGAACTCTGCTTGTTTGCCTCTACCCTGCAGACACTCCTCTACTGTGAGAACCAAGAAAAGAGATATACTTAAGTCAAGTTAAAGTGCATTGCTGAAAGCAGCCACCATCTCAGGCACGACAAGGGCTTCCTGTCTCACTGCTGCTTCCCTCTGTAGGAAGACAGCCCCTCCCCAGAGAAGGGAATATTTTGGGGAATATTAAAAAGGCAGAAAAGCAGGTCCAGTTTTTCTTAATAGCCCCAAGCAGAAACTAGGCAGGAACCAGGTCTGTAGAAATGCAGATCTGATAATCCTTTCAGAAAGACTGGAGCCAGGAAGCTTGGAGCTGATGAGATTAGAAAAACAAAGACCTCTAAAATCTACATACCCCACCCAAACTCTAAAGACATGACCTTTAGGACATAATAGGATTAACCCATCACCATCAGAATATCAAAAGGACATCTTCAAAAACTCAGGTCAAAGTTCATGCCACAGGAACAGGAAACAACCTCAAACATAAAAGCCCAAGAAGATATAAAAACCCACCACTCCCAGCTACATGTGGTCAGCTTTCCCAGAACCACATTTCTGTCTGGCTCTGCTCTTCAATAAACTACAACCTTGTTTTTTAAAGCGGTCTCCATTTTGTTTATTCCCAGCTTCGACTGGACCCTGATGAAAATTTTTCTTTCAACACTCCCATTCAACTTTTCTCCAGTGGCAGCAAATCCAACTGGCTGCATAAGCAGCTGCCGTAACCCTTTCACCTTGTGTCAGTTTTAGGCCACCTTTCAATTAACGCTTAACGGCTTTCAGTGGTTCAGCAAATCATCCAGGAAAATTGTATAGCTTGGACGCAGAGAAACAGTTACTCCTGGTGGTGGACTGGGTAGGAATAATTTACTTAATTTTGCTTAATGGTAGGGCAAAATTGAATATTTTCTATTATTATTAGCTATCCCAAGTTCAGTTAATAATGATTTCTGGGTGAAATTGTGAAATGTAAATTTGTGGAATCATGAAATCAGAAGGGATTCAACCTTGGGCTGAGTGTAGGATTTCCTGAAGCCTTTAAGACAAATAACCTCTAAAGACTTCTAGTGAAAGGGTGAACCACATAATATCTACTATGAAGCTTCTATATTTTCTGATAATTACTCCATGTTCTTCCTTCTTTATGTAGACCTTTCATTTTCTACATATTTCCCTTTTTCTTTTCAACATTTTAAAAAGTTTTGTGAATTCATACTAATCATTTTAGAAGGTTCTCATTTTAATTTCAGAATCTTATTTCTTGAGATTTTTCATCCTGCACAGGCGTTTTGTCCTTTGGGATTTCAGATCCTTGGATTTTATTTACCTTTTGTCTAGATTCACCAAAATCTGCTTTTCTGAAATTCAGTTTCAAATTTGACTCTTCCACTTCCACTTAATATCGAGAAATCAGAAGTAATATGGTCACTTTCTCCCAAAGTTTGTGATCACCTTCTTCAGTCGGTTCTTCCATTATAGCATGGATTAGATCCAGATTGCCCTTCTTCTGACATGCAAAGTTGCCAGCATGAAAGGATAAGAATTTTTTAGACCTCTGTCTTTGGAAATTAGATTTCTAGCAGATGTTAACCCATTGTTTGGTCATCTAACTCTGAAAACCCTCATGCCTATCTTTTGCCTATCCAGAGGATCTTTTTTCAACACCTGCTTAGATCAGTTACTTCTTCCTAGTACCGTATAATGGGGAACCTTAAGAATTCAGTGGTTAATTTTTACAATAGCAGTCAGGCAAATAGCATCAGCACCATCTAAAATGGCTGCCAGTTAATATCTAGTGGAATTGGGCTCCCCAGATCAGTGTTTCTCAATCTCAATAGGCTGGCTGGGAAAAAGGAGAAGAATGAATGTATGTTTGCCATCTTAAATTACTTGTAAAGTAATAACAGTGGGATAAAAATATTAATTAATTAATTAAAAAGTTCTGGAAGCTGGTCCACATAACTTAAAAGTTGCTGAGACTGAGAAATTCTAGATTTCTAGATCAAAACTTTTGAGGAGCTACTTTAGATCAGTTGAATGGCCTCCACAAATTCCTCAAAGCAAAGACTTGAGGAAATAATGTTCTGGGCAATTTGTAACCACCAAAAGAGAGAAAAAAGGCCACTTTCCTCTAAGGCAGCAGCAAAATCACTTTGAAAAACTTTTTTTTTCTTTTACAGATAAAGGCTATGCTTTCTGTCAGAAGAAATGCCAAATGGGGAAAAGGAAAGCACTACTCTCTTACACACACACACACACACACACACACACACACACACAAAAAGGTGGCCTAGTCAGTCTCGGGGGCTGAAGAAATTAAATGTGTAGCAAGATTAAATTATAGAAATGCAGGGGTGGGAAGGTGAAGCCTACTGAGAAGTTAAACGGTTTGCTTAGGGGTAACAGCATAGGGCAGGGAAGAAGAAAGGAACCCCAGAGGATAAAATATTGTCATGCAGCAATTACTATCCAAACGGTGATTCAGAAATAGGCAAACTCACACTTGCAACTTTCAAGAATAGCATCTCATGATTGTTACAGGAGCACACATCCTTCTGCATTCTCTAAAACTTCAAACCAGCCGAGAAAAGTGGGTTGCATTCTGCACAGTTCCAATTTTTAAAATGCCAACAGGTATTGTCACATAGACTAACTTTAATAGGTCCCTTCTCTTGCTGTAAGATACTAGGGCCAGGGGTAGGCAACCTTGGCTCTTTTATGACTCGTGGACTTCAACTCCCAGAATTCCTGAGCCAGCCTGGCTCAGCTTGGAAACCTCTCCCTTTTCCTCAGCGTGGCTTGCTCAGGAATTCTGGGAGTTGAAGTCCACGAGTCATAAAAGAGCCAAGGTTGCCTATCCCTGTACTAGGCAGTGTCAAACCTGGGACACCTTTGTACCATCTGGGCAAGAGAATAAGCAAATGTATTATCCTGACTCTTCCTGTTTACCAAATAATGCAGTTGTGGATTTCCCCCCCCCTCTTCCCAGCACAATCACCTCCTTAACCTGGGAATGGAAAGGGAGGAAGAGACAGACCACTAGCCTGCCAAACATTAAAAATGAAAAGAGTAACATAAAATGGTCTATGCCCAACCAGTCTGTTTTCATGGTAGAAGCAAAAGGTAATCGCAGATATCTTATTCTTGCCCCATTTTTTCTTTTTAAAAAATTTATAAAAGACTCCACATGAAACATTTCAGCAATACGCCTAACATATTCTTGAATGTAACCTCATTATAGTACAACTGTAAAAGCTAGGAGCTTTCAGCTAAAATGGCTGCTGTTAGCCAAAGCCTTTTTGTTCTCTGCCGAGCCGTAGAAATTAAAGTTGTTGAAAAGCTTCAGTTGATTGTTGTCCCCAAATTTGGGTCTTAGCCTAGCGCCAAAGCCGATGAAGATTACCAGACACAAGATGCAGGATTGATTTCCTTTTACTGAAGCACTTCAGCAAAAGAGGTCCCAGCCAGCAAAATGCTAGGACCCAGAACAAAGGACTCAACAAGCTTTTATACAGTTTTTCAAGGCGGGATAAAGAAATATTGTCTAATAGAGTCTTCTATTGGTTCCACACCATCCCTATTTCTAAGCCTTAACTAATAAACACTTCAAAAATTATCTAACAAGTATTCTATTGGCTCTGTTTCAACCCTATTCCCAAAGGTTAACTAATAGGCATTCTAGAAGACTTTTAGCAAGTCTTCTATTGGCTCCGTCTTAGCCCCGTTCCTTATCTTAGCAATATGCCTTGTATGATGTGCCTGACCATCAGCTCTTGTTTTCTACATTGAAAGGGGGCATACCTGTCCACACTCCCTCTTCCTTTATCTTTGTTATGCAGGCTTTGCAAGTACACATCCCTTCCTCCTCAGTTCATGCCATAACCTTGCATTTTATAGCAAATGGCCCATCAACTTACCATTGTAATCCAAATGAATTGGGGCCCAAAGGAACAGGCATTGTGTGAAGGAGCAAACAGATGAGGAAGAAAGTAAAAGAATTCCCATTTCATTGTTGTTGTTGTTAGTTGCAAAGTCGTGTCCGACCCATCGCGACCCCATGGACAACGTTCCTCCAGGCCTTCCTGTCCTCTACCATCTTCTGGAGTCCATTTAAGCTCACGCCTACTGCTTCAGTGACTCCATCCAGCCACCTCATTCTCTGTCGTTCCCTTCTTCTATTGCCCTCAATCTTTCCCAGCATTAGGCTCTTCTCCAGTGAGTCCTTCCTTCTCATTAGGTGGCCAAAGTACTTGAGTTTCAACTTCAGGATCTGGCCTTCTAAAGAGCAGTCAGGGTTGATCTCCTCTAGGATTGACCGGTTTGATCGCCTTGCAGTCCAAGAGACTCGCAGGAGTCTTCTCCAGCACCATAGTTCAAAGGCCTCAATTCTTTTGCATTCAGCCTTTCTTATGGTCCAACTTTCACAGCCATACATTGCAACTGGGAAAACCATGGCCTTGACTATACGTACTTTTGTTGGCAGGGTGATGTCTCTGCTTTTTAGTATGCTGTCTAAATTTGCCATAGCTTTCTTCCCAGGAGCAAGCGTCTTTTAATTTCTTGGCTGCAGTCCCCATCTGTGGTGATCTTAGAACCCAGGAAGATAAAATCTGTCACTACCTCCATTTCTTCCCCATCTATTTGCCAAGAATTGAGAGGGCCGGATGCCATGATTTTGGTTTTCTTAACGTTGAGTTTCAAGCCAACTTTTGCACTCTCTTTCTTCACCTGCATCAAGAGGCTCTTTAGTTCCTCTTCACTTTCTGCCATTAGAGTGGTATCATCTGCATATCTTAGGTTGTTGATATTTCTCCCGGCAATCTTAATTCCACCTTTTGATTCATCTAGCCCTGCCTCTCTCATGATGTGCTCTGCATATAAGTTAAATAGGCAGGGCGACAGAATACAGCCTTGCCGGACTCCTTTCCCAATTTTGAACCAATCAGTGGTTCCGTGTCCAGTTCTCACTGTTGCTTCTTGACCCGCATATAGGTTTCTCAAGAGACAATAAGATGTCTGGTACTCCCTCTCTTTAAGACTTTGAACACACACAATTTTGTTTGTGATCCACCCAAGCAAAGTTCTTTAGCATAGTCCAATGAAGCAGAAGTAGATGTTTTTTCTGGAACTCCCTAGCTTTCTCATATCCCCGTATGTTCAATTTGATCTATAGTGCCTCTTTCGCTCTTCGAAATCCTGCCGTACTTCTGGAAGTTCTCGATCCACATACTGCTTGGGAGTCTACTTGTAGGATTTTTAAGCATAGACTTTTCTTGCATGTGAAATGCGTGTCAATTGGTGCTGATCGTTTGAACATTCTTTGGCATTGCCTTTCTTTGGAATTGGAATGTAAACTGACCTTTTCCCAATCCTGTGGCCACTGTTGAGTTTTTTACTGACTGTATAGAGCTTCTCCATCTTTGGCTGCAGAGCACATAGTCAATCTGGTTTCTGTGTTGACCGTCTGATGATGTCCATGTGTAGAGACGTCTCTTGGGTTGTTGGAAAAGAGTGTTTGCTATGACTATCGTATTCTCTTGACAAAATTCTATCAGCCTGTGCCCTGCTTCATTTTGTACTCCAAGGCCAAACTTGCCTGTGTTATTCCGTTATCTTTTTGGCTTCCTACTTTAGCATTCCATCCCCCCTTGGGATAAAGGACACTTTTGGTGTTGATTCTATAAGGTTGCTGTAGGGCTTTCCATGAACCGGTCAATTTCATCCGCTTCAGCACAGTGGTTGGGGCATAGACGTTGGATTACTGGTGATTTGAATGGCTTGCCTGGATTCGCACTGCGATCATTCTGTCATTTTGGGGATTGTAAATCCCAGTATGCTTTTCCTACTCTTTTATTGGCTATGAAGGCTACTCCATTTCTTCTGATGGATCTTGCCCGCAGTAGTATACCTGATGGTCCTCTGAATTAAATTCACCCATTCCTGTCCATTTTAGTTCGCTGATTCCTAAGATGTCGATGTTTAGTCTTGTCATCTCTTGTTTGACCACGTCCAGTTTGCCTTGATTCATGGATCTTACGTTCCAGGTTCCTATGGAGAAAAAATCTTTACAGCATCGGACTTTCCTTTCACCACCAGATGCATCCACAGCTGAGCGTCCTTTCAGCTTTGGCCCAGTCGCTTCACTCTTTCTGGCACTACTAGTACTAGCCCTCTGCTCTTCCCCAGTAGCATATTGGACACCTTCCGACCTGACGGGCTCATCTTCCAGCGTCATATCTTTTCATACATTACACTAAACATAATATACTTTCTTTGATCTTGGCTCATAGAGTTGCATGAACCCACCCATGATTTTAAAATTAACTTTCTCTAGATTTCCAGGGTTGAGGGCTCCCTTTGTGAGATGGTTGGTGAGGTTCAGAAAAAGACTGAATAGCATTTTTATGATGGCAGTTGGCTAAGAATAAGACATTCATACGCATACATTAAACCCACTCAGAATCAGGAAGTGGCACTGAAGAACAAGATTAAATCTCTCTCCAACCCATCCTGGATAATACCCATGAAAATTATGTTTTATGTTTTGCTGACAGTAGTGATGTCAAGGACATGCTGGTCAAGGAAAAGAGGTTAACAACAGCAGGAAAACAGCTGTTGGTCCTGGACTAGCAAAAAGATGGAGATCATTAGAGGTCAACATGCAAGACTGTGGACTATGTTGTACACACATTCCTTTTTAATTCCTCAGTTACCAGTTCTGAAAACTTGTAATAATAACTTGATCAGGCTGATTCTGCCCGGGAATTTATCTGCTGATATTGTGATATTGGTTTTCCCTTTTATACATCAGTATGTTAGCCAGTATTTATTGACTTACGTACTGGCATACTTCCCACATTAGTCTCAATGGTGCAGTTCTGGATTGTGGTTTTTTTTTGTTTCTTCAGTGGGGCCAGTCTTAGTGGAAAGCCAAAAACTGATAATGACTGAAAATCATTACCAACCTGAGCTAGATTCAATCTCTTGACCGAGAGGATAAATTTTTGCATTTCAATAACCAAACAATTCCTTTGAAAGTCATTTCCTAATTCAATTAGTCATCATGCTGGGTACTCAGTTGTACAGCAATCCCTTTCAAAGCCTTCAGAAAGTTGGGCCCAACTTGCAGTTTAAACAGCTATGTAAGCATATCAATCAATGAATTCACTTTGTACTGAGGTCCCTCCCTGGCAATACATTTGTACCCTTTAAAACCTGAATCCCTCTATTTGTAAATAAGTTTGTAAATCAAGTTTTGTAAATTAAGTGGAACAGAGAAAACCTGGAAAACAATGTGCCAATCTGAAAAATGACCACCTGGAATTATCCCATGATAACAGAGGCAGTCCAAAAGAAGACAACTTTGCTTCCGAATCAAGGGCATATTCTAGAAATTAGTAACTGGTGGTAATCAACAGCTTAACTTTGTTTCCTTGTGTAAGTTACAAGAGGCCTCTTGTGGCCTCTTGTTCCTATTACCTTCCACAAAAAAGGTATTCTGTGTAATTTGATTGTTTCCCAAATCTATTTTCTTTGTTAGGCTGTTCTAAGTCAAAGAACTAATGCAAGTTGAACAATTCACAACCCATCTACCAACCAGACATATGATCTTCCTGATGGGACCCAAGCCACAGAGGCTGCAGATGGCCCAGAAGCTGTCAGAATCCAGACCTCAAGAGGTGATAGAAACATATCCATCTCAGGATATTTGTGAAATGAAAAGAAACCTAACCAGCCAGGATTAATCTAGGGGCTGTACCATATCCTATGAGAGTCACTATAGTATGATTAAGAAAGCAGCCTGAAGGCTAAGAGAAAATATAATAAACATACTTTCAATGGGAGAGTTTTAAAAAAGGAAGGAAAAAAGTAACTAGTATTTACAGTATAAACGAGCAGTAAGCCTAGTAACCAACGAAGCATTCTGGAGGCAGAGTTTCATGAAAAACTTCTTGAAAAAAAATATTCTATATTAACTCTACATTGTTTTTAACAATATAGTGCCATTGTTAAATAAAGTTCTGAAAGTTTTCATTGTTCATAATCAGTTGGTCCTTTGGTTCAGTGTCAGGGCCCACCTCAAAACCTCATCCTAAGAAAGCAGAACTCGTGGAAACAGTTTCTTCCAAAAGGAACTTTTATTAGGAGAAGCTGATAGCAGGCATAATAGACAGGATCTGAGGGTTTCCCGTTCAGATCAATAGGTTAAAAGTGTCCCAAGCAAACCCCACCCCAAAGTTCATCCGGTCAGTTCACATGGGCCAATCCCCAGGTGTTAAGTCCATTGTGGGAAAGAGCAGATAATGCCAGGCTGTCTCAGGGTTGCAGCGATGTTTTGTTGGCTCTTCACACCTTCCCTTCCGAACGCAGGGATAAACCAGTTGCCGGAGGTGCATTCCTTTCTCCCCCCCCCCCTTTCTAGCTGACATCAAGGGGAAAGATAGTTCACAGAGGAAGTATGCAGAAACAGCAAAGTGTAGCGATAAAGGAAAACAGAGCAATAACCTGCAGTGCTTTCCCCCCCTCCCTTCCAGGAGCATGGCAGAGTAGAGTTTGAGTTAAAGATAGAAAAGAGCCCCCTTAGAATATGGGTTCTGACAGTAAGAGACAAAATACAAAGTCCACAACCAGAAACAAAGAAGAAATAGTGCTTCTAAAATGAAGTTGAAGTTTATCATTTGGACAGGTGGCAGCAAGATTTTAAAATACGTTGCTTTCACCCAAAATTAAATGTAAAGCAATTAGCCTATGATTGGACAAATGAGGTAACAAGTTTTATCACTATAATTTTTCAAATTAGGTAGAGCAACAGCATTCCCAGACCCATTAGTTTATGATATATTCATTTTGAGAAAGAAAGAAAAAAAACTGGTGAGTTTCTAAGGGTACTGTTGTATGCTTTTCCATACAAGCAATGCAGTTGTGAAGAATATATACAAAGATTGTTAGGGATTTTTGACAGGAGCAAGAAGAGGAAGAATTTTCATTCTCTCAACTGGGCCATGGCAAAGGATGGCTTAGATATATGAAAACAGCCTTTTGCCATCTCTTGTCATCTAGATGTTTTTGGTCTACATATGATTAGCAATAGCACTTAGACTTATATACCACTCTATAGTGCTTCACAGCACTCTCTGAGTGGGTTTACAACGTCAGCATATTGCCCCCATCAATCTGGGTCGTTTTACCGACCTCGGAAGGATGGAAGGTTGAGTTAACCTTGAGCGGGTCAGGATCGAATTCCTGGCAGCCTGCAATACTGCATTGTAACCACTGCGCCACCACGGGTCCTCGCAGCATTCTCAGAGACCCTGCTAAATAGTAATTCTGGGAGCTGAAGCTTTGATATAATGAAAGCATCAAGTTAGGGAGCCCTGTTCTATAAACAACCAGGCCATGTGGCTTTAAGAAATGATTGGGCAAACTCACAGAAGTGAAAGCCAGAAATGACTACAGGCCATGAATAATGGCCATGTATCAACCTCCCCCAGTCTAAATTTGGCAGAGGTAGTAAATTTCTATTTTCTTAATTAGGAGTCAACATATTTCCTGAAAATTAAGGGCATCAAATTGGGGAAGGCTGATAACATATAATTTTGAGATTCAAAGGAAAGGATACACTAGGAGTTAAGTGTAGAAACAAGATGCTGCTTTTTTATCCAGCTTGCAGATTTTCTAGGGAAATTGGTTGATTGGCTCTTCTGGGAAACAAGGATGCTGTCTTAGAGGCTTTTAGTTTAATCCAGCAGTTTTGTTGGTTATTAATCAGCTATCAGTGAAGTCTGTAGTTGCTACAAATTCTCAAATTCATAGCAAATTTTTCAAATGATTAAACTGGGACCAATACCTTTTTGAGAGTGTTATTTATTCATCTAGCAGATGCTTCTGATGCGAGAATCGAGCTGAAAGTGTGAAACTACTGTTACTTTTTAATTAGAAGCCTGACTGGTTAGCCATCAGCTGTCTAACATACCAACTGGTGGAGTACAAAGCAGAAAAAAAGAAAAAAGAAAACTAAGGCACTTTGGGAAAAACAATTGTGTTTATATTTACATTCACCCCAGGCTGTGACACCGCATAAGTAACTGAAATATTATCCGTATCATCAGAGAGTAGCAGAAAACATGTAGATGGCTGCAATCCATTTTTTTAGGCAAAGAGAAAGTTTTCATATTTATAGGTATATCAAAGCTAAGAACGAGATAGCAAGTATTGCCTCCTTCTTCTCTCCCCTCAAATATTTTGGATAATTTCCTCCCTCAGGTTATTTGGACCACTTAAGGCTTTAGAACAGTGTTTCTCAACTTGAGCATCTGTAAGATGTGTAGACTTCAATTCCCAGAATTCCCCAGCCAGCATTCTGGAAATTGGAGTTCACACATTTTAAAGTTGCCTAAGTTAAGAAACACAGCTTTAGAGAGATAGCTTTGTTACAGACTTAAGACAGGAAGAAGAGGGGAAGAATTAAACAGGCGGCACAATGTGTATGTATATATACATATACGTGTGGGGGGGGTGGCAGTAATCCAGTATCTGAGGGACTGCCACAAATAGGGATTCAACCTATTTTCCAAAGCACAAGAAGGCAAGACAAGAAACAATGCATGTAAGCTAATCAAGGAGAGACGCAACCTGGAATTAAGGAGAAACTTCTTAAGTGACAACAATTAGCCAGTGGAACAGCTTGCCTTCAGAAGTTGGAGGAGCTTTAACATGGAGGTTTTTAAGACAAGACTGGACAGCCACCTGTCTGAAATGGTATAGGGTTTCCTGCTTGAGCAGGGGATTACACTAGAAAACCTCCAAGGTCCCTTCTAAGCTCTATTCTGATTGATATATGTATTAGCATAATTACACTGTTTAGTTTAAAAAAAACTGGAATTACTTTTGCTTAACTTCATAGTTGCAATCATGGAGAAATTTTGCAAATGCTTACATGTCCACTGAGACTAAAGTCTAATCCTGTTTAGCATTTAGTTTCCATTTAATTAGGTTAGTACTAACCTTTAGGAGGTAAAAGAAATTGACGAAAATAGATTAACTTCAAATAGGTTAAGAAATAGATTTTTAGAGGAAACACAAATGCTGTATTTGTTACAGGAAACTGAATGGGTCTCTCAATCATCACATGGGATGTTGCTCTACCTCAAGCTGTGACCTGTAGGAAGATGGAAAAGATTGTGCACTTGGTACAATCTAGCATATAGCCTAGTAGAGAATTGCTTAATGCATGTATTTTTTAACACACATCCTTATTTTACCATGACTTCATCTGTATGAAGGATGAGTAACTTTGTTTAGCATTTAATGTTTTAAAGTTTAAGAATGAGTAAGAAAGGCGTAAGGAGCTTGATGCCTAACTTGTAACTTGCTTGCGAGCCCTCTTTTGTTCATGTAAAGTAGATGTAGCCTGTATTTGATAGTGGGAAGGGATCTTCCATTTTGGAACTAATTTAATTGGTTCTTGTACAACTGACCAAGCTATCCAGCCCCCTACAAATAAACTATCTGGAGTTCGAGTATGGTGGTCTTGACTGAGAAGACAAAGCAGAATGGACCTTGCTATAAAATAGCAGAGAAGCAATAGGATAGGATAGGACAGGATAGGATAGAAGAGAATATCAGAGTTGAAAGGGACCTTGGAGGTCTTCCAGTCCAACTCCCTGCTCAAGTAAGATATCCTATATCATGCCAGACAAGTGGCAGACCAGTCTCTTCTTAAAAGCCTCCAGTGATGCAGCTGCCACAACTTCTGAAGGCAAACTGTTCCACTGGGAGAGAGAGGAAGCTGTGAAACTCATGTTTTTTCTCTAACTGACCTCAATGTTTCCTGCATATCATTTCCAAATAGGAAAGTTGTTTATCCAGCCCATAAATATCCAAACAAGGGATCTAATAACTATTCTGGCTTATAACTTGTGGTTACCTAAGAAAGTGACAACAGGATAGTATTCCACATCATTGATTCAACTCAACTACAAGTCAATCATGGTTGAACCCTGGGCACATAAATATTTAGCTGTATTGTTTCTAATCAAGGCATCAGGTTAGAAACCAGGAGACTGTGAGTTCTAGTCTTGCCTTATGAACAATGCCAGTTGGTTGACCTTGGGCCAGTCATTCTCTCAGCCCTAGGAAGGAGGTAATGGCAAACCACTTTGGATATATCTTGCCAAGAAAACTGCAGGATGCTGGCTGGGGGATTCTGGGAGTTGAAGTCCACCCATCTTAAACTTGCCAAGCATCAGAAACCCTGCAAAAGGGTACCAGATTGTGCAGGGCTGTTGTGCTTAGGAGCCAATCATTTCAGCCACAGTGATATCTACTTTTGATTTCTGCATTAAAATGCTTTCACAAAACAGCAAAAACTTCAAAAGGTATATACTGCTATGTGCTATCTTTCTTTGTTCCCTAAAAAAATTTCTAATGCCCATACTGGCAGGAAATTTGGGGAACTGTAATCTCGCCTAACAATCCTGGGAAGCATGAGGTTGGCCCATAAATGCCTTAATAGTTCGCAGGAAGAAAAAAGCCTCTTCCAACAGAACTGGGAACTTTAAATAGAACTGTCTGGAACATTTGAGTATAGCGCTGAAAAGAGAAAGAAGTTTTATCTTTAAAGCAATGATTCATTCCACATTCGCACCCTTCTCATCAGAAGGGCTCTTGACCCTAAAAAAGGTGAACATGTTGATAGTGAGATTGCTACACTGCCAGACTGTAGGAGGGCAAATTACCACAGCCTTAAATTAAAAAAATATACACCGATTGCTCATCTTGAGAAAAATTGCCATTATATCTTAGCCACCTCTTGGTGTCTACCATTATATTTCATTTCTTCCCTTTCTTCCAGTCCCACTTAATCTATTGTTAGAATGTGCAGCTTCAGATACTGACCTGAATTAGCCTTCTGTATTTTTTTTTGCAGAGCCAAAACATAGATTGGATGCAATATTATCCAACTTGGCAATAGCTCAGGGTACAAAACAAGCTTTATCTTGGATGCCTATTGTGCAAAGAAGCTTCACTGGGTTGATCAGACCATGCTTTGAATTATGACACAGTTTGCCTATGCCCTATGGTATCTTACTATTACAAAGCAGCAATGATTGTTCAAAATAAGCCACAATGCTAGGGAAGATTTTGAGAATTTTGTTCTCTGACCTCTTATCAAGTAACCTGCCCTCCAACTCTTGTGTAAAAGGATACTTCAACCGCAAGCAGTATTGAAATCAATGATAAAGTAATATTCAAGCTTATGTACCCACCAACAAAGCCAACAGGGTTCATAACATCTAAGTGACTAATTACAAAAAGTAGGTAAGAATACATAAGCTTGGAAAAGCTGTTTTTCCTCTAAGAAACTTTAAAAAGCAACACAGTAGGCTGAGTTTGTTCATGCTGCTGAAACAGAACAGTTATTACAGAAGTTAGGACAAAGCATATACAATCAATGGGATTATACATTCAAAATTACACACTTTGGTTTATTTTCAAAAGTTTCTGCTGGCACAGTATTTTAAGAAGATAAAAAAGTGATAAAGGTATAGTCTTAAGTTACACTAACTTGTATGTAGCAAGGATGCCATTAAGAGGATGGAGATTAAAAAATCCTATCCAATACCACTTGCAAATAAAGGCAGCAAGAGAAAGTTTTTTATTGTGTGCAGAAATTTAATTCCCAGAATGAGTGGAGGAGTAGATTCTGGGAACTTCATTATTTTTCATGTTGCAAAGAAATTACCAGAAGTAGAGCGGAGAGAAAAATCAAAGGGGTTAACGTTTCAAATCAATTTATATGACAGACTATGAATTTAAAAAAATAGCAGCTGTAGATATTAAACTTAGATCTCCATTTTCATCTCACATCTGAAATATGTGCATAAAACGTCTATATAAAGGAAGTGTTTCACAAAGCTTTAGAGACAATTTCTTCTTTTTTAAAAAAACAACAACTGGTCAATACAATTATCTACAATTATTTTTCCAGGGGCTTCCACTTCTATTGATTTTCCAAACTGTTGGACAAAAGTAAAAAAAACACCAAAAAAACAGCAACTAAATTTTAAATCGCTGGGCAGATATAGAGGTTGTCTGGAATCCATCACCATCACCACACTGTCACGCTGAAATATAAGCTTTTTTAAAAAAAATATTTCTTTTTGATAGAATATTGAAGGCTTCTATATTAAAGGAAGTCTATTATCTCTATTTCAGAGGTGAAACAAATATTTTACTTTAGATATTCCTCCATGCAGTAGTTACTTGACAACATCCAATGTACAAAGGCTATTAAAAATGCAGTTCATTTTAATGAATGGCTTACACTGAGCAAAATATCCCCATGTAAAGCAATCTGTGCAAACTAATATGTTATCTGTAACAAGGTCCGTCTTTTGTTTGCTCAGCAGACAAAATCAAGAGAATTCCAGGTGGTTTCACTTAGTGTTATCTAAAACTGAACTAATCGCCACTAAGTGCTAACTAAGTACCACCATTTATGTCAGCATATGGTTGCCCGAACACTTAGGACTTCTTTTGGTCCACATCACGTTAAGCTGCAGCTCCCTTTTCCAGCCACTTCATATCAAATGAGTAGTTGATCGACTGAAGGTGTGGCTTCTCTTTTCAAATACTGATGGCAGATTGATCAAGGAAGGAGAATGGATGCTCTGTATTGTTTGGGGGGGGGGAGAGGGGAAAAAGCAAAATGTTAACACTATAATCTCTTGTAGAAAAAAATATATCAATAATATACCTTTCAAAATGAGAGAGCGGGGGAGGAAGCATAATCAAAGCTATTTTGGGAAACAGAATGAGAAAACTTTTTTTAAAAAATTCTAAAACATAAAATCTTCCAAATGTCCTGAATATCGTGTATGGAATTTCTTACCCCCCCCTTTTTCATTGCTAAAGCAACTCCATGTGCCTTCAGCAACACTATTGCGTGTACATTGCATTTATTTTAAGTTACAGCTTCCCATGACTTTTATGTCCTGCAAAGTTCAGGTCTGATGTAGCCAACCCTCAAAAGAGGGGAAAACACTAAGACCTCGTTTGTTATTTAATTTTAAGAACAGTTTCACCCTACCAAGCTTTCCAATCTTAAAACGGTTGATTTGCTTATTTATAACAAATCTTATCTTCTTAGGACCAAATGGCACTCTCATTCAGAACAGATGGTCCTGTTGGACCCGTAGTTGCTCTTCAAAGAGCAAGGGGCAGGGACTGAGAGGGCCTCTACACAACCATCTTGTGCACCATTTATGGCAGTTCCTGGACCAGGAGATCCTGCATATGGTCATTCATGCTTTAATCATTTCTTGGTTGCATTCCTTAAATGTGCTTTACATTGGGCTGTTCTTGAAGACCACCTAGAAGCTACAGATTGTACATTATTTATAAAAGCGCTGAATATGTACATCTAATTTGTATGCTACCTAACTCATTGCAGCTCTGGACAGGGTATACTGCAAGTTAAAAAAACATACCCAATAAAATAAAAACTAAGAAGACAATAACCTGGGAACGATATACTTGGGGAATCAATACAATTCCCGCAAAGGTCCATACTTCTTAACCCAACACTTGTGGAAAGAGCCAGGTCTTCAGCGCTTGTTTAAAGCATGACACAGGCCCCTTAAACCTCCAGGAAATACTATGTATCCCAAAGGTGCTTTTTCACGAGGCAACTGGACTTTCTTTTTTCTCTTTGAAGACGTTTCGCTTCTCATCCAAGAAGCTTCTTCAGCTCTGACTGGATGACTGAGAATCTCCATAGACATGTGGTTTGAGTAATTATGGGCACTCTTCATTGTGCCTATTCAATACCACTACTTTGCACTGGTTATCAGCAGACTTCCAGATGTGGTTGTCTGGATGCTGGCTGTCACTTTTAAAGCCTTATGTGGCTTAGGACCTGGATATTTTAAAGAATGCCTGCTCTTTATAAGTTTGGGAAAGGAGGGCTTCCTTTGGGAATTAGCCTTGGGACCCTTGAAAATAGGCCTTTCTCTGTCACTGTTCTTCTTCCTACCTAGAATTAGAGCCACTCCAACACTTTTGGAACAAAAGGAGGTCATTAAGACCTGCTTGTTGCAGGAAGCCTTTGGGGACTGAAGTGTGTATGCCCTTCCCTTCCTCCAAATCTGAGATGGAAATCTATATTGGAAAGCAATTAAGGATTGTAAGTGCTGTTTTATTATTGCTAGTTTCATCTTTGTTATAGATGGAATGTATGCCACTGGTGTCTTGAAGCAGCTTATACGCCTGCGTAATGAATTAACTAACTAAATTTGCCACCAGATTTAAAATGATTTTAAAGATCATTTAAACATTTTGATGGTCTGTACTGATGTACTGAAACCCAAAGAGAGGAAAAGAAAAGTTGGCCATGGTGCAACTCATCCTAGGTCTCATCCTAGGTGCTTTTTCAAAAGGCAAGTTCTGAACTGAACTGAAGAAGTTTCTTGGATGAGAAGCGAAATGTCTTCAAGAAAAGAAAAAAAAAACAAAGTCCAGTTGCCTTTTGAAAAAGCACCTTTGGGACAACCATGACCTGGATGATTAAGAATCTCCATAGACATCTCATCCTGGGCTACTTTGAACCACTGGGACCATGAACATCTCTTGATGGTTCTACTACAAAACAGCAGCAAGAGAATATATAGATGTAAAAATTGTGGAAGGATGGGCCGTTATGATATGATGTCCAAACTGTTTTTGCTCAGGAAAGTTTAGGATTTTTTTTTTATAAAAAAAAGGGGGGTAATCTAACATTTTGAAACTATCATAAACATGAGAAGATACCCAGAAGCAAGCATTATCTCATCCGATACAGATTGTTAAATCAAAAGATCAAGATGGTGCCCAGAGAACCCAAAGAGAGCCAGAATCTATTGGATCTTGGATAGACCATGTGCCATATTTAACACAAATTATTTTGTCTCCAAGAAGTGCCCCCAAAGTGATGGTGCTCACTTTAAGCAGCTTAAACTTCATCACTGCTGGTGATTGGATAACAACTGGTCAGAGAGCAGCTCTTTAAGTTTTCAGAGCTGGAAGCCATTCGTCCTTCTAGGTCATGGGAAGAACGGACTAGAGGTCGAGATCTAATATTTTGGGAGGTCCCGTCAATAGAGTTGGAACGTTGTATGTTAAGGGGGTGTTTAATTAGTCCATTTAAGCTGTAGGTAGAAGCAGTACGCATCATCTAAAAACAATATAGAAAGGAGGAAGAAAACAAGATTAATCTACATATTGCATCCAAGCCAGATTTAAGGATTTTACATACTTACTTTCACTAACACAGATTTTAACTGTAATTAGAGCTCTGCTACTCTTCAAATCAAAATACCAAGAACGTCCTTTCAACCCAACAGTGGAACATATTCAAGGCAGTCTGAACAAGATCTACTGTTCCCTGATCATGATTTTCTTACCAATGTAACTAATGTTTCAGCTGTTACAGTTATATAAATCTTTCAGAAGGGAAAAAAAACTCATTCTAGCATAAGGCCACCAGAAGCTGGCAGTTGCATTAAGATAAAGAAAGCATTTGACACCTCCTTCTCTATAAAGATATCCCTAAATAACATCAAACACCTGTTTAAACCTTTAGATCTACTTTAACCTTAATAACCATACAAATTATAAAGCACATGCACTGGGTCCGAGTAGATTCTGATAAACAAAAAGGTGTTGAATGTCTCTTAAGCGTCTATTTCTGTTCCTTTGCTAAAAATTTAGATATCATATACACACTTCTGAATAGAGGCAGTTGTTGGCCTGCAACCAAGATTATGATGGAGCTGCAGAAGGTAGCTAGGGCTGGTCTTCGGAGTTCCAGCCATCCCAGCACCCCTGCAGTCCTGTGATTGTGATCTGCACGTTTGGCAGCTGGTTCCCACTTGCAACCTGTTACACTGCCCCATGATCATGGGATTGCCAATTTCAACCTTTGCTTGGACTTCCTCAGAAAGTCAGTGTCGTCTCCTTAAAAAAGCCAGGGAAGGATGCAGGTTGCTGGGATACGTCTCCCCCACCAATGCACTCTCCCCCAGCCCGCCTGCCTTTGTGCTGGATCTATGACAATTCACCCCGGCCAATTTGCCATGACCAGTTTGCTGCAGCCAACTCGCCACGGGAAAACTTGCTGCGGGGCAAGAGTTACGCTAATATCAAAGAAAGGGTGGACTAGAATCATTAAAGAAAGGATGCCAAAGGAGGGACAAAATGAAATGTGAAAGACAAAAAATTAAAATATTTTTTTTTATTTATTTTAAATAAATAAATTGAATTGTTAAATTGTCCTGCGGGGAGTTGTCCCCCAGCGAGTTGGCTGTGGCAAGTTGTCCCATTCTGCTTGTGCTATGCCAGCCACTCATGCTCCCCAGGACAGCCTCCGCAACCCACACCATGCCTCTCATGCATCCCACTCCCTCACACCCTTCACAATCTGTACCTCTAGTGCAGGGGTGTCAAACTGCCGGCCCGCGGGCCAGACACGTCATCCGGAAGCCACGCCCACCCCATTGCCGGCAATGGCGAAACCGTCCTGATACGTTGCGCGACGTCACATGACGTCGCGAGTTTGACATGTCTGCTCTAGTGCATCCCAACATCCTCACTGCACCTCTTGTGCACCCCTCAGACCCCCCAACATGTGCTTCTTATGCACCCTCTTGCACCCTACCCAACCCACACACCTCTCTCGCATAGCCCTGCACATCCTCCCTGACCTGTCCCTTTTGGGAACCCCCTCACTCCCTCTCCCACTTGGCACAGCCACTGATGTGTCTGAACCATGCAACTTCCTGCCAATTTCCCCACTTGTGGGAAGCATCAGGAAGTTGCCTCACTTAACAGCTATGAGATTTGGTTAACAACAGCAACCAGGACCACGGCAAACAATGTGGCCACGTTTTACAGCCACATCGCCTAGCGATGGAAATTCCAAGTCCAATTGCTGTTGTATGTTGAGAACTACCTCTATAATAAAATAGGACACAGAAGACTGTAACAATGTAATAATGATCAGTAGTAAAAGATTTTTTTTCTTCCTTGAACACATCAAAATCTGTTCAAGACAAAGAGCAAAGGCAAAGAGCAAAGGAGAATCTGTTGCCCTTCAAGCACTGCTGAAGTAATTAAGCTGCTAAAGTTTAACAGAACTCCTTTAACATGATTTTGTTCTGATCTCATGTGCAAAAAATATAAAGTTTGGTCTGGTTGGGGAAAGGGGAACAGGAAAGTCAGTCATCACAGGCTTCTGCATTAATAAGAATAATACTAATAATACTAATACTAATAATACTAATAATAATAAAATAAAAATAACAACAACAACAACAATAATAATGTTGGAAGGGACCTTGGAGGTCATCTAGTCCAACCCCCTGCTGGGTGGCTAAAGAAAGTACAAATCCATTTTAACTCTATTAATGAAGTTTTCTCCCCAAATTCTTGGTTCAAGTTAATAGTTTGAATATTTTTAGCAAATTGCTTTTCCTGTAACTGGTTCTTCATATAGTCCTCTGGGCATTCACATGTGTAAATTCATGTCTGCACAGACCAGCGATGAAAGGCAAAACTCATTGCCCCTGTTTATATGGGAATGTTGGTAACATTTGAAGAATCTTGTCAAAGTTCTAAATCCCAACTACACAAACAATGTCATTATATATTAGATCAGTGATGGCGAACCTTTTAGAGACTGAGTGCCCAAACTGCAACCCAAAACCCACTTATGCATCGTCGAGTGCCGAGTGGGTGTGGCCCATTGGCTGGGTGTGGCCCATTGGGTGGGCATGGCCAATTGAGTGGGCATGGCTGCGGTGGTAACGGCAGACAGGGTGAGACTAAAAAGTTCAATCAATCAATTCCAACTTTGCAAGATCTTTTTTTTTTCCGCAAGAAGTTGAAATTGACTGAACGAACCTTTTTTTTTTTTTTTGCACACATGGCGGCGGAGGCCTAAAGCAAAAAGGTTTTATAAAACCCAGCTGAAGGCCTAGGACTGGGGCGACGGCGCGCGTGCCCACAGACAGGGCTCTGAGTGCCGCCTCTGGCACCCGTGCCATAGGTTCGCCACCACTGTATTAGATGGTCTTTATGGTTATTCAGCTGTTTTTAAACTTTTTCAGATACTCCGAATACGTTTGTTTTGTGTTCTCAAAATCTCTCATCTGACATCTGTTCAATCAACTTCCAGCATGTCCGTCGTGCTTTTTTATTTCTGGATACTATTGGAAAATATTTCTTTATTATTGAGGATTCTATTCTTTACTATCTTCTAGCTACACTGACCAGATAGTTGGCACGACTTCAGAAAATTAAAATATGTGATATCAGCAAGTCCATTATTCCAATAAGCACAACCCCAGGACTCAGTCTCCCCTTTTGCTTGCATATTAGTCCTGATTTCCCCAGGCAAGTCACTTACCGCTAAAGATGAAGTGCTGGCAAGGCGGCCCCCTAAACAGCTTTCACTAGTGGTGCAGAAATTCTTTCCGTCTACGCTGTTGTGGGCTATTAAAGCTCTTCGAAGCGCTCTCTTTGGGGTCTTGGAAAAAGAGAAAGCTCGTGTAACCTGCAAAATGTTGACATGGAAAAATGGGATGGGTAAAACAAGGAAGTTGTGCCCGATACTTAAAACTGGTTCCAAATCTTCCAAAAGGATTGTGCTGACTTTTAAGTACACTGTGATTCATAGAATGTCGCCATCTCATTTCAGGTTATATACACTGCAACTTCAAATTTCCTTTCCTTAAAGCAGCCGTGCAGCTCTGTCGTAGACTTTCAAATGATTTACTGGACTGCTTAGTTTTTCACAGTATTGATTTGTTTTACCGATTTATATTTCACTTTCCTTGTGCAAATTTGAGGTAGGTGCATTAGGACAGAGCCGCCTTCAGCTTCAATCCTTCAACAGCCTGCCTGAATTCGGTTCGGCTCTGAGCTTTGTTACTATTAATTCATTTTACTATTCTCAGAATGATTGACAAGAGAACTCTAATAATAAATAGGGAAACACAGGGTGTAGAGTTTCACAGCTCCCCAGTTGGTGAAATTATATCCAGGCAATGGTTTGTGAGAATGTTCTAATGTTAGCCAGGCTAGCAAAACATCAGTACAGGTAATCCTCGCCTGCCAGTCACAATTGAGCCCAAAATTTCTGTTGCTAAGCAAGGCGGTTAAGTGAATTTTCCCCCATTTTACGACCTTCCTTGCCACAGTTGTTAAGGGAATCTGGCCTCCCTATTGATTTTGCTTCTCAGAACGTTGCAAAAGGTGATCATATGACCCTGGGACACTGCAACAGTCACTAAATGAACTATTGTAAGTCAAGGACTACCTGTACTCATTGTCTCACACAGCATTACCCGGAAGTCATTTCCCCACTAAAAGAAGAAACAATAAATAAAGGAAGAAGAATTTGGGGGGGGGGGGAAATGTCTCTCTGCTGAAGAGGTTGGCAGGGAGAAACCCCCCTCCCCCATTCCTACAGAAAGCACTGCAGATGAAAAGCTCTAAAATAAACTTTTTTTTCCCCAGGCTAAGCCGTTCAGTTCAAAGCTGTTCCTTCCTTGTCAGTCTTTGCAACCTTTCCCTCCTCTGCCCCACCCTTTTCAGTTATTCTACAGGCCATTTGTTCAATTTCTCTCCTACTGTATTTGGCATCACTTTCCTATAGGGAGTAAATTTAAGAGTGGCATGGCTTCACAATCTCTTCAGAAGCGCAGGATATGTACCAGCGCCGGTTTCATTTTTATTTATTTTTTGTAAATGAACTTGGAAAATACTAAAGGCCTGTATTTTATCACAGTGGGATCAAAAATCCAGGCCTTGTGAGTCTTGCCGAGGATGATTTTAACTGCTTTTTTTTTTTTTTTTAAAGGCCTAGCAAGGATTTAAATAGCTTTATGTTAAGAGTATATGGGTTTTGCGGGAGAGGGTTCTCTTAAGCAACCAAGACCCTGACATCAGACTACGGCAGTTAAGATGATGGGAGGTTTTGTATGAAAGCTAAAATAAGGCAGCGAAGTATTTAAAATTATATATATATATATCATTTCACTGGGAAATGAATTGTGTCCTCAATTTAGAATTCAAGGAGGCAAGTCCTTTTCAAGCTAAGCCTCTTACCTTTTTCGAGGTTTTCTTTATGGCCCGTGATGCTCTACTCAATGTACTATCCACATCTTTCGTGTTTACTTCAATAGAATCAGGATCAGTGGCATAAATAAGATTTTCCTGGCAGGGAAAAAGTCCCAAGTATTAGCTTCAAGGGTAAAAAAAAAAAGCCATCTTAAATTTCAAATCCACATTCAAAAACCCTGGACTTCTTAACTCCCCAAAATTCACAAGCCTACCTTTCCATAGTAGACAAATTATACATTACATCTGGCACATTATTCTGGTATTGACTGCAGTACAGACACTTTCTACTGTTTATTTGGCAAACGGAGAGGGGGGGGGGGAATCAGGTTTTAAGCCTCTGCTGCCACCATGTGGGAAAGGTGTACAAATAATTTGAGAAAACAAAGGTTTTGGGGTTTTTTTCTAGAAGAAAGGATACAAGCCACACATAGTCAAGAAATCAAGATTCCTTTATGCTAGAAAATGAGAGATAAGCCATGCGTCACCAGATGCAGAAAGGACAGGTGTGACTTGCAGTGCTGAAGCAGAACATGTATCTAAGCTCTATTTGTAATTCAACTGGACACCAGGTTCGTCTTGAACCTGGAGATGGGTTCTCTGACACCTCCATATCGTTTATCACAACGTCTATAACAATGGCCCCCAACCTTTTGGGCACCAGGGACCGGTTCCGTGGAGAGAGGCTTTTCTGCAGATCGGAAGGGATGTGCTTTTGTGTGCTGCCTGCATCCCGTGGATGAGGCTTCGCTGGTTTGCATGGACTGGTTTCTGGCATGCCGCGGCCTGGTCTAAAAGACAGTTTATTTTTTGTTTTATATGTGCTCAAAAAACTTCAGAGCTCAATGGAGCATATATCTGTGACATTCATTTACCATTGCAGCCTAAGATATACCATAGGTAACAGAGTATGATCAATCTATACTTGTGGACAAAAAAAGCAAGTGTCCTAAATAACTTCCTTCCTTCCTTCCTTCCTCTTCCTTCCTTCCTTCCTTCCATGTCTACACCTCACATTTTTAATGTAATTTATACCTCACCCTATTTTTTAATAAACAATTCAAGGCAGAAAACGTATGTAATATTCCTTCTTTCTCCTATTTTTACCACAACTACTTGTGAGTGACTTGGGCTAAGGGTATGTGACTGGCCCAAGATCGCTCAGCTGGTTTTCATGGCTAAGGCAGGACTAGAACTCACAACCCCCCAGTTTCTAGCTAGGTCTAACTACTAGACCAAACTGTCCATCTATATATTTTATTATATATTATAGTACTTTAATGCCTATTTCATTTTATTTCCAAAACAGATCTTATTTGCTTTTGATTTGGAGAACCCAATCAATCAAGTGGGCATCTCAAAAATGTAAGCCCCACTAATTTTATCCAACTTATTTTTACCCTGCATTTGGACAAAATAAAAAATGTGGCAGCTAAAAGAATAATTTCTAAAATACTAAAAATATCAGAAAATTTAAATAAAAAGAATGTAAACAAACAGCTCTTAAAATAATTGAAGCAGACAGCTTTCCCAAGAAGAATCTTGTCAGAGAGCCAACAATCATGGCGCAAATGCTTCCTGAAAAGGAAACCTTGCTGTGCCAAGAATTTACCTCATGCCACAAAGACTGACATATAAAACAGGCCCATAAGTGGTGATGTTTCCGTGCTATTCAATTTGCAGCATTCGAGTTTTATATTTCTAACACCAGTGTCTGCCAGTAGACTACCTAAAAGACATTATTGTGCCATTTGGGAATAATGTCTCCATAATAAGTTGGTTCTTGGTTTATGGAGTGTTTTATAATCTGCAGGTGCTTTCCTGACTGTTCAAAGCATGAATAGGATTTGCTAATGTACTCATTAGAACTCTGCCAACATACTTGGATTATAGCAATAATAAGTTTACTTGTCATACACAGATCTCCTATATCCTCAACATGATCAGAGACAACTATATGCTCAACAGTATATTCTTTGATGCCTGCTGGGTCCTATTGCTTTTGGTTTAAGATTTTCAATTTTTAAAAAAGTAGACAGTAAAATACTGGGAAGCAAAGCATTAGCTTCAAGGCTAATTTGAATTTGGATTGAAGGCAATGCAATGTTTTGCATCTGATTCAGAAGAGGTGATTTGGAATCAGCAGGATTGTGAACGCAGCACTGGTCTGTGGCTCATTAAAGCAGCCACATTTATTTTTGGTACTTCAGGGAAAATCCCTCTTCGGCAACCATGGGAGCCCAGAAAAAGAGGCGGCTGCTTCAATGAGCCCCAGATAGATGCTACATTGGTTCTCTGTCTGAAGTACCTTTTCTGAATCCAATCCAAAACATTGCAGAGCCCAAGGTTTAGGATCAGGTGTACAAGGTAGAATCTGTCTACCCAACATTGTCTAGCAAAACGTTGCTTCCAATGCTGGAAGAGGAAATGGGGAGGGCTCTCAGAAAACCAGATCCTCACAAAAATTCCGCTCCCTCCTGGAATATCATGCTTCAAGAGAGCAAATGTGTCCCTTGCAATCTTCAGAAAAATGGTTGACTGTTTTGTTTCACAGGGCATTTGAGTAGGAAGATCTCCCGAAGTCGGCAATATTTTTTTCTTTTAGGAATAGTATCTTTTGTTAACCTTTTTTTCATTTACTGGGTTTTAGCTGCCTAGAGTTGCAAGGAGTCAGTGGCAATACAAATGAGGCTTAATAAATAAATCCCACCAATGCCTCTGGTCTTCACGTGGACCTCCTAAGCACTTCTAGGGAATTAAGCGGTGGGAAGCTGCTCCCTTGTGGTTGAGTGGGAAAAAACAAGGAGATGATGGAAGACAGAACAGAGGCTAGAGATGGCAAGAATCCCTCAGTACTCTTCTGGCAAATAGCTCAGCCATTTTGTGAGCATACTCATAAATGTTTGAGAAATCCCAAAATGTGATTCCCAACCTCAAGATTAGAGGTCACCTGTTCTATTAACTCATTCTATAATATGTGCTCCTCATCAACTTTCATCTCAAATGCTTACAGCGTCTGCTTTGCATATTGTGTTTGCTACATGCCGACACAGCATCTTCAGCCAATCCTCCTTGAGAGGTTCTTCCGTTGTTATTTGAAAAGTGAACAAAAGATTGCTTTGCTCCGTCGGCGGCCGTACAACCAATGCAAAGGCTTTGTGGCAGTCTGTAGAGAAAAGAATTTTTTTTTAAAAAAAAAAAATTAAACAATTAAAGGAGGAAAGCATGTACTAGAGAATATTGCAGAGAACATTAAGTCAAGGTAAGAACTAACATTTATAGTCCTGAACATTAACAAGCAAACGATATCAATATATAATTGGCTCTTTGTATATTTATATCTAGCTGAATTTCCTTTCCCCATATTAGCTCTCATTTTCATGGCTTACTGAAAGCTTCAAATTGCTACCCAGTACAGCAGAATTGTGCTAACGGAGAATTTAATTTACTGGGCTTCAAAGACCAAAATGCTATTTTAATGCTATTAAAAGAATCCACTCCTATGAGAATTTCCCAACTCTGGGGCCTATAGTGGGTAGTTTCTCCAGCCATCGAAAACTACACGACTAAAGCTAATTAAGCGGTAATAATGCTGCACAATGTTTTATGGAGCCACTCTAAACCTGCAGTGGCTGAGACAAGGTACAGAGTCCCAAGGGACAAAGCTGGATATAAAGATAGAATAAAGACGTAAAAGCTAAATATCTACACACTCAACCACAACAAAGAGTCAACACAGAGAATTCAAAATAGCTGCATTTGACATGTCTTCAGAGACAGAGACATCCACTCTGTTCCCACTGTTAGATTGCAGTAATATACTGGTATTGCTGGCTGGGAAATTTGGGGAGTTGAAATCCATGTCTTAAAAATTGCCAAGGTTGAGATATATTGGATTATAGTGACATATGACATTTCAGAAAGCCCACTTTCCACAATCATGGCTTGAATTTTAAGCTGCATACAAAGTGGAAAGAGGAAACTTGAGAATTCACAAGGCTGATGCTATATGGAACAAAACTGACTGAATCTAGATGTTCTGCTTCAGATACCACGAAGCCTCCTCCCAGAACAAGGAAAACAGGTCGTGAAGAGGATGTGTAGCGTCCCAGACAATCCTGCAAACCCAAACCAGCAAAATAATGCTGCCTGCAATTCACTATTCTTCAGTATACTTTCTTTTTGCTTCGTATTCATATAAAACCTATCCCTCACGCTTTCTAGGAGAGAAAGTATACATATAGTTAGCTGGAGAACTTAATTAGCAGCCAAAGAGCAGGACTCTTCTATTACATTGAACTTCCATACCTTTTCATTTGATCTACAGTTCCTAAAGCTCTAGTGGCATATACAATGTTCCCCCGTCTCACCAATCTTGTGTTGACTCATCTTTCAACCCAACTCCAAATAAACCCATAAAACTCGACTTTGAAAACCGGGCTTTAATTAATGTTCCCAAGCACAGGAATATACTTTGATTCATTTTCACTCAGGATAGCCAATAGTACATTTCAGACTGGACAACCATTTGTCTGAAATGGTATCGGGTTTCCTGCCTGAGCAGGGGGTTGGACTAGAAGACTTCCAAGGTCCCTTCCAATAATAATAATAATAATAATAATAATAATAATAATAATAATAATAATAATAATAATAATAATAATAATAATAATAATAATAATAATAATAATAATAGTAGTAGTAATAATAGTAATAGTAATAATAGTAATAGTAATAATAGTGATGATGATGATAATAATAATAATAATAATAATAATAATAATAATAATAATAATAATAATAATAATAATAATAATAATAATAATAATAATAATAATAATAATAACCACCGCACAATCAGCCAGATGCATTTTTGTCTACCTATCGAGTCCTTACCAAGGACCTGGGATAGGCAGATGTGGATGTTTGATGGTATTACAGATATCGTCGCAGGATGGAAGCAGTTCCTAGTAAGGCCGCCTTTTGCAATTGACTAATGGCGAATTTGTCAATGCCAATGGTGTTCAAGTGGTGCTCCAATTGCTTTGGGATTGCACCCAAGGTGCCTATTACTATTGGTATTACCCTTGCTTGCTTTTGCCACAGTCTTTCTATTTCTATTTGTAGGTCTTTGTATTTTGTTGTTGTTGTTGTTGTTGTTGTTGTTATTACATTGCTGCACCAAATCCAGGAAAAGAAAGAAGGTAGCAAAACAAAAAAAAATGCATAGAAACTTGCAACTCATGTCCTACAGCTCCAGTTATTTTACAGGTATGCACTGAGGGCGAGCTGTAGGAAGCTAGCTCATAGCAACTTTTTCTCCAATTATCGAAAAGTAATCTTTCCAAGGTACAGAATGCTGCTGCAATAACTGGTGATATAAACAAGGGAAATTAATGTCTCAGTGCTGTCTCTCCAGCAAAGTCACACTGATTTTAGCAAGGCTTACAAGCAATGTAAATGCCATAATCTGGGGGGGGGGGGGAGAGAGAGGAAGCTGCATCTGCCTACTAAAAGATTTCAGGAATGTGGGCTTAACTGCTGCTTAAGATTAAAGTGCCAGTCATAGAAACCTTTGTTCTTAAAGGTTAATACACCCACATGAGCTGCTTTATTTTTAGACAAGCACTGAACAAAGCGCATAGCAAAAGAAAAGCAAGAGCTGTGCACTTTAAAAGCTTTGAGATGGGTTTTCTACAAATACAAGTTCACAAGCTGACATTTGACTGCCTTCTCTCTCTGCTCCTTTTAATGGCTATTTACAGTTCCCTGATTGCCAGAGTAAAACCTCTTTGGAGGAGATCTCACTGTTCAGCCATGTCCAAACCCTCCAGCAGTTAAAGTAATCATTCCGTGTATTGGTTCAAGTCTTCCCCAATCCGAACAGTCTTGAGGAGGTCTCTGGAGACACCAGGTTGGGGTTGAAAGTTTACCCTCCCGCCAATTCACTGAAAAAATTCTAACCTTCTGTCTCTCGGATGTCTAGTACCTTCTTGATCTGAGACAGAGGCATGAGGATGATGTGCTTGAGACAGGCTGGTGGCCTGGTGTGGCCGTGCGGACTCTTGAAGCCACCGATGACTTTGTGCCGTTTCCTCGCAATCTGTCACGAAACCAAAGAAACCTTTTGTGAGAAAGCAGCTCCAGTGCTTACAAAGACCTTTAACATGACAAGTCTTGCAGCCAACAATGGCTTTCAAGCAGCCTAAGCAATTGCAACATATGGATTTAGAGTTTCTTCTTAAAATGCCTCTTTTATGAGAGTAATTTGGAGATTTGATGTTCTCTTCCAACACCGCATGCTGCCTTCCTCCTCTTCTTCTCCTCTGCCTTGTACTCACAAAATGTCCCCAAGCCGCATATGGCCAGGAGCAGAGCACTGAATCAGGGAATGCTAATTAAATATATCCCTTCCATTTTTAAATCCAGGCTACTATGCAAGCAGACCTAAGTCTGGAGGGTGAGATAGTTATCTGAAAGCAGAGTTAGGCAATCTATTGCCATCCAGGCTTGGGAGACTACGGTTCACCTAATAATCCCTTTCCACTGAGCATACGCCAATGGATGTGCAATCCATATTATCTTGCAACAGGGTACCCGGTGGCCTAGATCTTAATGCTAATTCTCTGCAAATATGCCAAATAACAAAAACTGCACTTCCGCAGAAGATTCTTCAGGCTGCTTGCAATACCACTGTCAGCCATCTTGATAAAGAAATAACTATAATCAAATAATGTAGTTTTACAGGCACGGGAACCTCAGCCTAAAAGCATCATGGTAAAAGCTAAAAGCTTCGTGGTATCCGTAGCAGAACATCCAGATTCAGCCATAGTTTCATTCCATACAGCATTAACCTTGCGAACTCTCAAACTTCCTCCTTGCGTTATATATTCAAGATGGACAGTATTTAATATTTATTTTGCTATGTATATGTAGGGATGTGGGTCTATATATATGTTGTACATAGTATGTTTAGGTGTGTGTCATGTATATGTTTCACTTTGAGAGCGGGCAACTAAATTTCATTTTTGATGTGTGCCATTGTGCCCACAATATAAAAATGACAATAAAGGTTATTTATCTTTATCTTTATCTTTATCAACTTGACCACCAAGTGTACTGATTTGCAGTACACATTATAACCGAAAGTCTGTACAGCACTAAAATACACACTTCTGGACAAAATGGTTGCAATCTTGAATTCACCAAACTGTTGAATATGTATGCAACATACAGCCCACAAATCACGGAAGTGATAGTTTCACCTATCACCCATTGCTCGGGTGTATTGGTCAAAACCCATCTTAGCTACTGTGGCAAGCAGCTTCAAGAAACATTCAAACAGGTTCAAGGAATGGGAAAAAGGATGGTCAGAGCATGGAAACTAATGTGGGTTCATTAAGCAGTGGTAAGAGTAAATATTAATAGTCCCTCAAAATCTAGGATTCTAGTCTGATTAAATGTAATTAAATGTTTCCCATAATATATTTATGATTTGTTAGATAAGCTGCTTTGTGATGGCTTTTGCGCTAAAGTGGGATATAAAAAGAGCTTAATATCTTTGTATCTTAGATTTGTATCTTCCAGTTAAGGAGAGGGCACAGAATCATGACTTCAATCTCATCGAGCGTTGTCTGAACCTATGAAACTGTATATACCTTGTGCCTGCTATTATGTTCACAGTGATGACATCCCTATTACAGGTCACTTCTTAGAAATGCCTGGAAATAACTAGAGTTACAAATGCTTTACAAGATTACAAAATGGCATTGACAGAATAAGATTTCTGATTCCTAATTTGTCTCTTCCTCCCCTATGAAATTTACTACACGTATCAGTTCACCTCATTTCATATTCATCCACCACAAAGAAACTATTGACATCCAGGTTGTTATATGGCCTGCCCCAAAAGAGCTGCTGTATTCCTTTATAATTTGTCTTTAGAAGACTGAAAAAGTCCATATTCCTCTCTCAGTAGTCATATCTCACAGCAGCCATTTCATCAAGCTGCAACAAAGAACCAGGGTATTCCATC